>JALHCC010000183.1:0-62231 GCA_024340765.1 Tolypocladium cylindrosporum | reverse complement strand
GGGGGGGGGAGCAGGCTTGTGGCATCAGCCCGCGGCGTGGGCGGCGCATACTGCAGAAGGACCTGAGGATGCGAGCGGCCTTGTCGCATTCGAGGTCCAACGTGACGGGCCAGAAGGCCTCGCGCTGGACCCGGCCGGCATTGGCGGCGGCGACGTTGATGCTGGAGGGGAGCCTCGAGGGGTTGGAGGAGCTGCTGGCGGTGCTGTTGCGGTTTCCCCAGGGGAAGAAGCCGCCGCTGGCTCCCTTGGCGCCCGAGTTGGGGTTGGGGTTGGGATTGGAGCTGGAGCTGGAGTTGGAGTGCCTCTTGTCCCAGGACGGGAGGAAGGCAGAGACGCGCTGCATGGTGGGCGACTCAGCGCCTCTCTGCCGTCGCCCGTCGTCGCCAGGCGAAGACGCGACAGAGAGGGAGGGCGGGATCGCGGGGGAGGGCGCTCGGGGCCGTGGGCAGCGGTGCTTGGAGCCGGCGATGGCGGCTTGGAGGTTTGGAGGAGTGACGGATGGAGGAGCGAGCCGGCGGCGACGAGGTGACAGGCGACAGGCGACAGGCGACGAGTGGGCGACGTCGGGTCTCTTTTGGGCCAAGCCGTCCAGAGGCGCATGCAAGCTCTTAGGCCTGGGCTCCCCTGTGGGACATGGACTGGGGCCGCCCTAGGCCCCTACGAGCCCTAGGTAGGTACCTTACCTCTCGTATTTACTTCGTACGCTACAGCGGCCTACCTGGCAAGAAGGGAAAACCAGGACTAGACTCTGGGCCGCCGGGGCTGGCGACGCACCCAGAGCGATAGGGCCCGACCACTGTGGCTGGGCGACTGTGGCGGGCGAGACGGGCTACCTTGCACAGCGGACGCCGTTAGCGCGCCTCGCAGGGGCCAGGCCATCGATGGCTGGCAGTTCTTCTCGTCCCAGCGCCGCTGGAATGCACCCGACTCCTTCGCTTGCATCCGGCCGCGGGTTGATCGCGGTACCCCTGAGTTCACTCGAGCTCTGGGCGCTTGGAAGTCGGGGTTGCTGGAGTCGACGGCGCAGGCGTCGTCGCCGGCTCCACCGCCGCAGTCCTGGCTCATCAGCCCGCTGACAACGGGACGCCTCCTGAAACCTCGCGGCTCTGGCATCGCCCACTGGGTTGGACACCAAGACACCAAGACCGTCGGGATTCAAAAACGCGCGGCACTCTCTCTCCTTGCCGCGACGGCCATGATCGACAGCCCGCGCATGCCGACGGGCCTTCCATTCCATGCAGCAGTAAGAGAAGAGAAACCCGCGTTTCTCGTCTGCATCAAACGCCTGGCTCCCGCAACGGCTCAGCCCGGCCGTCGTGGGGCGGGTTCACTGCTATACTCGTACACAGTCCTCGTACATGCCTACCTAGGTATTTACCCGCGCCAGAACGTATGAATTCTACGCGAATGGGCCAACAATGGGCCAACGAACAAATGAATGACTCGCTTATCATTCCTCGCCTCCCGTCCGTATCAACTGTTCGCGCCAAGCGTCGGGTTTCCGTCCCCCCTTTGCGAGTACTCCGTGCTGTACCAAGTCCGAAAACCCGCCACGTTCTCTGTCTCGTCATCCCTATTGCCTCTGGCTCGGCCGGCGGCATTCCTCTCTCCATCCCGCCCAGTGCATCCACCAGTCCAGAGGAGCATCCGTGGATCGCTGGCCAATGTGCGTATGCGTGGCATTAGCTTCAAGTGATTGCTAGTCTGAGGGTGTAAAGGAATTGACTTTGAGGCTTGGCTTCGAACAGTCCACTTTATGTGACTGCTCACTGGCAATGAAATAGATTGCTTCAGCCAGGAACAGGAATTGCAGGAACCAACGCCTGTTCGCGTCTTCGAGAGAGACCTTTTGTCAAGTTGCTTCCAGGCACCAGCTCAACCTTCAAGATTCAAGCTAGACAAACGCAGCCCAAGGATGCCAGCTGAGAGGTTCGGGGTCCTGCGCCCGCTTGCGAGTAGTGCCACTCGCTCTCATTGCCGGACCCGCACCTCATCTCATCTTGTAAATCGCGATTTTGTTGTTGGCGCTTGTCAGCCACCATCACATATCACCTTCCATCTTCCGATCCGCCCAGGCCTGGAGGGCTGGAACCACGCGCCGTCGCATCTTTGACCCTTTATTCCTGGCTACCTAGCGACTACGAGTAGCTGCTTGTTCCCGTTTTCGTTCGCGCCTGCATCCTTCGTCCTTCTGTCCCAGCCGTGTGCCTCGCTGGGGAATCCCCGTTCCCTGTCTATTTCCTTGGTTCGTGGGTGTTGGTCCTTGCTTGTCTTGCATCGCGTCTTTGCTTTTTCCCACCCACTGTCTCAGAGGGAAAGGAGAGGCCCCGCCAGTTGGTATCTTTTGCGCTCAGACGGCGCGGGACTGGCCTTGACTTGGGATTCTTCTCAGATATCAGATACAGGTCCGGCCCGCGAGATAGCCGAGCGCGGCGCTGCCCCTGAAGAGCGGCGGTGTGAAGGCAGCAGAGACACAGGAGAGACAGACCATGTGGGTGACGTCTGATTGCGGGGACCGGCTCCCGGCATCCCATTGCGAGATCCCTTCTCGCCTCGATGTGCCATTCGGCTTGTAAGCCCAATGCTCTTGTCAGTCGCGGAAATATACCTTGACTCAAGGGTCGCAAAGCCGAGATGACAGAGCGTCTCAGAATCAAAAGCAGAGCAAGCAAAGTAAGCAAAGTAGAGGGTAAAGAGAACGCCGCAGAGTGATTATTAGTCGATACCGCGTATAAGCGTCGCATAGACTGACCGTGTCCCTTACTTTCAACGTAATACAAGCGGTTGTGTTCCAGAACTGCCCTTTTCGTCCTGTAGCCGGAGTTAACTAGTCTTCAACTCATGACAAACCACGGGCGGGAAGATAGATTCCAAAGCAGAGCCTGGGGCCGAAGTCAATGTCACTTGTCACTTCAGTATCGTCCTCCAACGATGATACTGGCGCCAGTCATCTGCATGGAATCTTTCTTGGTCTAACAGCCTCTGCAATTCTTCGGCTTGCCACGGGCTCTGTGTCCATGTGAGTGTGACCTCTCAGGGACGTGAGTTTCATGAGCGTCCGCGACAGCAGTTCCACCCTCGGCCTGGTTGCGCGTCCTGTCATACTCGATCCACGCTCTCCGCGTAGTCCATGCGCCGCTCCGGGTCCAGGTTGCAACAGTGGTCGAGAGACTCGACGAGCCCCAGCTCGGCCCTGTTCCGACCCAGATTCAAGGTGAGGCAGCGGATCCGGGACGAAGAAGACAGCTGGTAGAGCCGGTAGGGCTCGTCTCGCCATCTGAGGCCGTGGAAAACATGCAGGTATGGAGTAGTTGTTACTGCATGCGTGGAAGGGAGTCTACACTTTCGGAACGACAAAAGTTGGTGGTTGTCGCGGTTGGCAAGCCTTAGGTAATTCTCTATCAATTGAGGCAGCAGTCGCACACCAATTCGCGATACGGGATACCTCATACGGATCACCAACCCGTGGGACCCACTCGGCTGCCAGACCTCACTAGACTCAAATTTCACCTTGCCAGACTCTTCAGCTTCAACCCAAGCTCAAGAACAGCGCGCTCCTGATGCAACTGCCCAGCCGAGGCATGCCGCACGTGAGTCCTCACTCGGATCCCATGGCGCAGTCCAGCTCTAACGCGCCACAGGGGTCCTGGCGGGATATGTACGAGTAGAGAGTCCATACATCGCCACATGCTGCCGCCATGTTC
Source organism: Tolypocladium cylindrosporum (assembly GCA_024340765.1). Classification (NCBI taxonomy): domain Eukaryota; kingdom Fungi; phylum Ascomycota; class Sordariomycetes; order Hypocreales; family Ophiocordycipitaceae; genus Tolypocladium; species Tolypocladium cylindrosporum. Next base: position 58,527 of record JALHCC010000183.1, on the reverse strand, counting down.
AAGTGAGCCTCCCACCCAACCCCTTGATTCCCGTCCACGTTTCCGCCCAGGGCCTTCCCCCGTGTCGCACAACTAACCAGCCAACCCAGAGCCTACAAGAACCTCTCTCCGAAGACGCGACTTGGCGTCGGCGCCGGCGTCATTGCCTGGGGCCTCGTCGGCCTCTATCTCTCAGACCGCGCCGAGGAGAAGTTTGGGTACACGCCCTCTGACAAGGACAAGGAAGACCTGCGCAACTGGGCGCCGCGGGTCATCACTGTCGACAAGTCAGACGAGAAATGAATTCGCCTCGCCCCCCAGCTAGGATGTACGCGGCGAGACGAGAACAAGCAAGCTGAGCATCTTCATCAGTCTCACGTCCCCGCCGTAGTTAGCATCAGTTAGAAATAGCACCATCAGGTCACATTCACACAGCAGCTTTAGAGCCACCCAGGCAGGCACTGTTCTAGCATACTCCGTGTTCAACAAGCCGTTGCGCATTTTCTACATCCGCGGCATTCTCGTCAGCCCCTTCACGAAACCTGCCACTCCCCCAGACCACGGAACCAGATACACACTGCGCGGTACAAAACGTCATTGATCAGTTCAGGCCATGAAGTCGTGATGGCCCACCGAGAAAACACAGTAGCCGACCGACCGTCCCTTCTATCTTGATCGAAAGTCTAATAATGCAAACTCAACTCCCATCCCCCGTCTATCCGTTTTGGAAATGCATTTGCAGAGCTGGACCGCCACCGTCGCCATTCCATATTGCTTGGGAAGGGCTACCCATCGCGGCGCACGAGGCAACCGCCATGTCGGTCCAAGTTGCTAAAGCCCCCATTGGGTCCCGAAAACAAGGTCGAAAGCAAGCGAAAAAATCACAAAAGTAACACGAATCTCAACGCCACCAGATGCAACCTCCACCCCGAATGCTTTTGTCAATCATAACATATCGCCTCCGACAGTGCCGGACTCCGTTTTGACGGGTGCCGCTCCAGTGTCGTCTGCTCCTCGGGGGGCATCGTCGAACAAGTCCGCCATGTTCAATGTCGAATCCTCAATGCCATGCTGTTCACTAGCATCTCCAACCGTCTCCAATTTCTCTCCTTTCGATTCCCCACCATTAAACACCCAACCCTTGATGGCTTTGACCAACCACCAGACTCGCATGAAGCTCGCCTCCGGAGCCAGCCCCGGATCGTCAGGCTGGCTGCATGACAGAAGGCGCTTGGCTATCCAGTAAGAGAGTACGGCATCGCGAGAAACTCCATCTGCAGGAATGCAGACCGATACTGAATGTAAAGGGACATCCACGGAATCTTCGTCCCAGTTCGCCTTGATTTTGCCAAGCGCATCGCTTAGCACGGTGGCGCTTTGCGGGTCCAGGCAATTGGGAAAAGCATCGACCGGCACGTACTCATGCTTGACTGGATCGTTGTGAACAATCCAGTCGCGAGATGGTAGCGGTTCCCCGGTAAAATAAACTGTCCTTCCGTCCCTTTGTGCGCGCCAGATGAGTGATATCATGGCGTACAATAGGACCCATTTACCAAGCGTATCTGTCCTTCGTTTGCCAATCCGGTGTGACGGGTGTAGCAACGCCTTCAGCGCCAGATCAAGTTCTGGTCGTTGGTGGTGTGTATTGACTTCATCTGCGCCTCCATGTATCCCCAGAGCGGAGGCCCAATCTTCGAGTTTTTCCGCGCTCCACGCGGCATCGTCGCAAGGTAGTGGAAGGTGAATCTCGAAAGGGTCGAACTGGGGTGGATCGTTGCAGTAAATTGCCCACATCGTGTCGAACATGAAAATGCCATGCATGAGCCGTATTCGTTGCTCCTCCTCACACCAGGCCATCCAATCGCTGCTTTGAGGTTGTCGATTGCCCGCGCCGAGTCTGGCCTGACGGTGTTGAGAATGAAGTGGTGAACCACACGCATCAAGAAGATTCAGCCTTCGCGCCTCCGACGCGACACGAGGGAACGTCTTCCTAGCGCGATGCCTTTGTTCTGGTGTCCCGTTCCACACATGGAGAACGCTCGTCAGAAGAACGGCTTGGAGCTCCTCAGTATCTGCCTTGGTAGGATGCTGACTGCCGGCGTCTTGCGAGCTCGCGCCCGACATGACATGGCAGTCACGTTCCATGGCCACCCAGAGGGAGTCCATCATTTCTCGCACAATGGACGGTTCAACCCGGTCCGAGTAGCAGGCACCGATGCAGCACATTGACGTCGCTAGGCTGGCATGTGCTTCCATGATCCGGAAGGAAGAAGCGTGAAGGAGAGGCGCATGGTCGTGGAATTTGTCGTACTGGCCAATGAAGTCTTGGACATTATCTGGGGAGAAGTGCAGGTTCATGCCCGTCAGGTGGGGGTCAATCGCCTCATTAGGGGGGTAAAAAAAGTTTAGGATCTGGCTAGAGAGCTGGCTATAAGGACTCTCGGTATTCGACGGTATGCCCCACTTGGAATAGACGACGGTATCACTGGAGCTGCAACCCGTCGTCCGCGTAGCGGTATTAGGCCCGGTTTTGGTTCCGATCTGCGTCTGTCCACGATTAGGAGGATGAAATGGATGACGGTTGAGGGTTTGATGCGCACCAGCCTGGAACATCTGAGACCAATCGAGGCCAGATTGTTGATTCGCATTCGAACCGCCATACATGGGCATTCCGTTCTGACCCGGGGGCATGCTGTAGTTGGGCATGGGCTGCTGGTTCATGGAGTTCTGAACCTCGCCGCCGTACGGCTGCGGGTTGCCCATGCCAGGCATGCTTCTCCTGTCCTGGGGACCACCGTTCTCGAGCCTGTTCATGCTGTTCGACCGGGAGAGCTGGTTCTGGTCACCGCCCATGTTGTTCATGCCGTCCTGAACGGGAACCATGCCAAAGGGATGGACCATGCCGTCTCCGGGCATGTTGTTAAGACCGTTGAGGTGGTTCATCTCCCCATCGTTGCCGAGGCCAGCGGCCTTTTGGGCCTGAGCATTCTTCTTAACGTGAGCTTGGGGGTGGGACAAGTGGCTTGCTCCGGTGGGGTTGCCACGACGGATCGAGCACTTCTGGAAGTGACGCTTCAAGATGTCACTTCGCGAAAACGTATCACGGCAGAGCACACACATGTAAGGGCGATCACCAGTGTCTGGACGGCTCATGGTCAGCTCGCGCTCAACGCGCAAGAGTCAGGAGGGAGCACTACTCACGTCGGAGGAGATGGCGCTTCAAGTGCTTGGCGTGCAAGTAGGTCTTGGTGCAGTGAGGGCATGGGAACTTCCCGTCCGCATCCTTGACGGGAATGACGGTGCTCTTGGCCGCACCGGTTCCCGCGGCGGGGGCGGCAGGGCGGCCAGGAGCGCTGGGAAGAATGCCCCTGCGGCCCTGAGAGCCCACGACGTGAGTGGGCTGCTCAGGGTCCTGGAGGACGGGGTTGGGCTGCATCAGCGAGCCGGGACCGTAGGGCGAGGAGACGCCTGGCTGCGGCATGATGCCGCCGGGAGGCATCGGGCGCAGGACGGGAGGACCACGGCCGCCGGCGGGAGCGGGAGCAATGGGTTGCGGGTGCGACGCGGCCGTGGTGGTCTGCGGCATCATGGCGGCCGAGGTGCCGTAGCCCTGGTGGGAAGGATACGGGTTCTGTGCCATCGAGTAGACGCCGGGTCGCGACGCGGGCTGCGACGTGTTCTGGTAGCTGGGCAGGTTGTTGGCCGAGTTTGGAGTGTTGGGAGTGCCTGGGGTCCGCGGCGTGTGCGGGTGGCTACCGTAGAGAGGCTGCATAGCTGAGGTCGGAGGCTGCAGAGGCGGAAGCGTCTGCGGCAAGGGCGATCCCGTTTGAAGCTGGTTGGGAGAGATGGCAGTTGGCGATGGATATGTCTGTGGAGCAGAGGTCGTGTTTATACCATTAGAAGGGTAATGAGAACCGTCCATACTATTCCTTCACAAGACGCGTCGCGAGGCGAAGACGAGACGTCGCGAGACGCAACGAGCTGGCGGCGGCGTGGATCGGTGACGACGCGAAGCTGTCGACAACCTTGCAGTGAAGGACTCGAGGGTATTCGGGTCCGGAAGTGGTCGAGGCGCAAGAAAGCGTTGCGAGGCCCACGCGACGATGCGAGAAGGCGGCAGCGGGGAGGTGGATGAGGCGGCTCAAGACAGGTCCGTCTTGGAGGTGGTGTTTGGGGGAGGGTTCCAGAAGTGGAGACCCGGGTCGCGATCCTTTTTTATTTTTCCCTGGACTGGGCTGGGGGGGTGACGACTGTCAGGTACAACCGCGCGCAGGGCAAAACAGAACCGGAAATGTGGGTGGAGGCGTGAGGTCGGAGGTGGTGGGTGGTGAGGGTCTTTGACGATGGCGATGGCGATGTGGATGGATGTGGATGTGGGCGTGGGCGTGGATGTGGTGCAGCGTGGCAGCGCGCGTACGAGTACGTACGAGTACGAGTACCGCAGGCGAAGGTACTTGCTTGAATCGCGAGCGACTGGCTGGTCGACTGGCGTGTGTGGATGCAGCGGCAGAAGCGGAACCGTTCTCTGATGCTTGTTCGATGATGGCAAGTGGGCCCTGGCAGAGACCGCAAGCAGAATAAGGTGGTGCTGGGATCCAGAAAAGACGACGCCGAAGTTTTTTTTTTCCTCGTCTGGCTCCGTGTTTACCTGAGAATGGCACACGCCCGACGGGTCCGCGAGTAGGAATTGAGGCGAGGGCCGGTGCGACGGCGGAGGGTCTTTGCGTGCAACGGCTGGCAAAATACTGCACTGTTTTTACCGGGGAGGATGGAAGAAGAGGAGAGTGGAAGAGGGAGAAGAGAGAGAAAGAGAAAGTGAGAGGTCGGAAAGTCGAGGGAACAACCCGGGCCAGTGACGAGGTGAGGTGAGGGTAAGGGGCGTACGAAGTACCTGCTGCAGGGGTGTGCTCGCAGTAAGGGCAGCCAGGACCGCCGGGCCTGTCGCTGTAAACGCGCTCGAGGGCGTATGTACCAGTGACTTCGGGGCCTGGTTGCGCGGTTGCTAAGCCCTGTCGGTCGACGAGGGAAGGGAACCTCAGGCAAAGGGAAATTTTCCTCTCTGCTGAGTGGTCGCCGCGAATGGCGCTTGTTCTGGTTGCAGTGAATTACCCTACCTATAAGCAGAGGTAGGCTGGTAAGGTTTTCCCTCTTCGCCTCCTTGCACGCTGGCAGCCACTCGCTGGCTGGTTCGTGACTTCATCCGATTCAAGTCACCTCTTAGTCCATCCTCCGTATTCCCTCTAATGCCGAATTTTCCTCCCTTCCGCGATTTCGCGCGGTTCGGGTCTGCGGCGCATTGGCTTGGTCTGTCAGGGTTTTCAACGATTAGTCTGCTTGCCGCAGTTGGCGGCTTGACATCTGTGCTCGGTCACGTCGCGGGTACCTGGTCAACACCTGCCACTTCCAGCCGCGGACCTGCTCGAGGCGGTGTACCTCGGGCGTACCATGCACCTTACTCGCGACGCGGGTCACGCGAAAGGCATGAATCGCCGCCTCGTGTCTGCCACTTGCGCGATATGATGCGGCCGAAGCAAATGCAGGCGAGACGCTGGCGGGCAGATCCAGAACGCAAGATGCGAGAGGTCCCAGCGCCGTGACCGGGGACAACACGTCCAGTCCATGGTGGTCTGTTGCTTGCTCGAGGCCCTGGGCTGTTGACGGCGCTGCGGTGCCTTGGCTGCGCTGGTGCTGTCGTCAGCAGGGATCCGGCGGCAGAGCTACCGATGCTTGGGGGGTTCAGCGGTTCACCAGGCCCCCACCGGTTGTGCGTGCTTCAACTGCTGCTCCCAAACCCTGCCTCTCGCTGCACTGGAATTGCACACACACCATTCATCGACGACGAAACAGGGGGGGCTGCGCAGACAAGCGCGCACCTCTGCAGACACGCACTGTGAGCTCGTCAAGCCACCGGCGAACCAGCCATGTCAGCCAGGGATGGTGCCCAAGGAACCCAAACCCATGCGCCATACCTGCTTCGTGGGGGGTGCCAACAGGGCCACGATGCCAGAATGTATCGTACAGTACGAGTCCGGGCGCGCGTACCGAATACAGCCACCAGCCATCTGCGCAATATCAAGTCGCCCTGTGGCCGCACACGCCGCACCACTTCAGGAAAAGACTGGCTGGCCGACCAGCACACCTTTAAACTCTTTTGCTCACGATGACGATGCGATGCTGCATAGTGTTTGCGGTTTTGTTCGGTTGCGGCTACGGCCTGCCACCTACGAGTACACTATGTTAACGATGAGGCATACGAGTACACAATCGGGCAATAGCCCACGGCCAGCAAAGCAATAGTCCCGCTGGGCATTACCTCATAGATAGCACTGGCCCGAGGAGGATCGCCGAGCACGCCCGTGTCCAGCCTCCCATTTGGTTTGGCGCTGACCACGACTTGGCGCCAGATCCTTTACGAGTACTCGTACTCCAGACAGGCAGAGTAGTACGGACTACGGACTAGTATGCTCGTAATCTGTTTCGAGGTGCTCGCCGACACAGGACAGACTATGCACTACTACTAGTCGTGGCTGTCTGCACGCCCAGGCTTCGATGCCGCGCCAACGAGGTATACTGGTCATTCATTTTCTTTGGTTTCGATCGCCGCGAATGCCCACGAGTATTGCACGTATTACACGGTGTTTGGGGTGGTTGGGTAGGATCGCGCTCCAAACCTTGAATGCCGATTCGTGACGACGGCCTCCCTTCATCAGCTGATTTTCTGCTCTGGCCAAGGTTCGCATACGTATCCAGGGATATTCGGCACGCAACCTGTCTCTCCCGTGTCAAACTTACCGCATCATCACAGTGGCGGCCCTGGCGAACTGTGACTAACTGTGACCCGTCCGGCCGGGAGACGACATTGCTCTCCCCGAGCCGGGGTCGACGCTTCTCTCGGCTTGGCAATGCCGGCGTCCGCCTTGACAGGACGTCATATCACGATGAAGAACCATCACCGCAATGCGCGGTGCGTCTGGAGTTGTATAACAGCGCTTCGGGAGCAGTCCGTAGCAGCACGAGTAGTGGGCAAATTAGCAACACCTGCGACCTGCTGCAGACATTAAGCGCTCGTCACAAGTTGGAGCGGAACCGACGGGGATGCAGGGCGATGATGTGCAGCAGCCCAGGGTCCACGAGTCAAGCGAGGTCCAGACTCCCTGGCACGTCGACTCCCAGCCCGCCAAGTCGCTCGTCGGTCCTTTTTCTGCGCGTCACCTGAAAGGACTGGTGCAATACGGACAGCACTCCGCGGATCATCCCATTTGCCGTGTGGTTGTGCCGGCTAGCCGCGCTCTTCTCCCCGTCCCTCGCATGTGGGAGAATTGCTGCTGCCGCTGTTGCCGCTGTTGTTGTTGTTGGCGAAGCCAGGGCAAGTCAAGTTCCTGAAACGCACGCGTGGCACGGTACGCGTCGACATCCTGGAGGATTCCCCTGGTTCGTGTCAACGGCGGCGCCCAATGATGGCCGGCGGCGACTACAACCGCCCACAAGGCAGATCTGTGGACCCAGCTGTCGTCGACAAGAGCCCCAACTCCCAAGGAACTGGCCGGCTGGCCCCCATCAACCCCTCCAAACCCGTCGTTCCAGTAGGGGAATGCGGACACCAAAAGCTTCGATCCGCCATCCAGAAGCTTTTTGCGCCCCCGAAATGGTGGAGTCGTTGCCGTGAGGAGACGCAGGATTTGGAGAAAGTCGGGCTGCACGCACAGCTAGACAACAAGCGTTGGTCCCCGTGTCAGTGCATCGCAACCCCAGGTCCATGCGGCTCTTTGCCCGCCTGGGCCGTGATCCGACGTCGAAGCCGCGTTCCCCTGGATGGCCGCCGGGCCAGTATACGGCCTCGTACTCGTGTACGAGTACACGCCAGGGCACGCACATCTCTCGGCGGTGCATGACTGACCGCAATCAGCCTCTGCTGGGTCGGACAATGCCCGAGGGATCGCTATGTATTACCCAGGTCCCGTGACGTCGATTCCAGGGCGTTGCTGGCCGGTTTGGGACACAAAGTGACAAGCGCCTGGCGACGGGGGGTGTCGACGAAGAGACGAAGCGACGTGCCGAGGGCCTCAAGAAGCTTCTTCTCGAGGCTTGAGCTCAAATGTCCGATGTGGCACGGAACCCGTCGCCAATTCCGCAGGGACAGCTGCAGGCCCGAGATTTCTCCGAGGACGGGGGTTCGTGCCGCTTGGCGCCGTTTATGCGGTTGTTCATCTCTCACCGCTTGGCACCTGACACGCAGATTTTTTTTCCCATGCGCGCCCATTGAGCACACGAGTCAATACATACAGCACAAAACAACGGCAAATGCCATGGCCACCACCTCTGCCAGACAGCCGGTGCTGGCGCGCCGTCGCCCGTTGGTCCAATGGGCTGACAATCTCATCACTGCGCCATGGCCGAATGGGGAATTCATGTCCGCTTGCGAACCTCTACTCGTACGCCGCCGGTACCGCTACCAGATATCACCGGCTGCCGGGGGCCAAAGGTCGCAGATACATTGACCATTGCTGTATGGGCTAGCGGTTGCATCGTCAAGCACGGGCCACAGACCCCTGCTCTCCGAGTACCGCGACTTGTCGGAACTGCTGGAAACGGAATACCGACGCTACTCTTCACACCCCCTCTCCTCTCCCTTGATCTTCAATCTTTTGCTTTGCTGCTGCTGCTGCTGCTGCTGCTGCCTGCCACAGTGCGCCAGCCAGCCTGCCGGTGCTTGGCCGTCCGTGTGGCTGGCGATCGCAAACACGCGCACCTCGGCATAACAAGGTGTCGGACAATGCTCCGCCGTTGTGCATAATCGGAGGGTTGGGGTTTGGGCTGGATCATGGCTGCTGGACTGGCCAGGACTGGGCTTGCTGGCTGGCTGCTTGTCTCTGGTGGTTGTTTCGGCCAGCGAGCGTTAGCAGCATCCCCATCCCAGCCGTCTGGAGCCCAGCCCACGCCGCCAGTGCGACGTTGGACAAGAACCACATTATTATCCGCTACAGCACGGCAGTCGACAGCGTGCCTGGCGACCAAGCGGGACTCGAAGAGCCTCATGTGGAGAGTGGTCCAGACATTGCCGTCCCGCCCCATCCACAGATCCGTTGATAAGAGCCTCACAATCCATCACGGCGGGACAAACGATGCAATCGTCCCTTGTGTGTGCAACGCAACGGCGGGAAGCAGTGGGGGAGGGGAGCCCAGCAGCCTTGCTTGCCGCATCTGCCCTCAACACCACGCACCCTAGTCGCAAACCTCTCGTGGATGCAGCGCCGAAGGTCTGGTTGGGCGTGGCTGGTCGCTTGCTTGCTTGGCTTCCTTCTCATTATCCTCTCACGCGCACTGCATTTCATCGCCGGTCGGCCGCCGCCTCAATTGCACACGACGCAACCCTTTCCGTCGCAGCAAGTATTAGCCATTTAACCGAGCACGGCCTGCTAATTGGCTGTATATTCAACGAGCTGGCATGCACGCCCGAGGTAGTCCGTACCTCGGGACGCAGAAGTCGGTGCAGATATGCCGCGGCCAACGGCAAAGGATGCACGCGAGTCAGCAACCTTCTTAGCCCTGGGAGATGTCACAGCACTGGCTCGAGGGCGGCGCTCGAGTGCTACGAGTAGACACCGACCTCGGACGAACTCCGACACGCTCGCTGTCAATTTATTTTTTTCAACACCGCCCTTGTCTTAGTGTCGAGCTATTCTGCATTACCGAGAAGTCTTGCCGGGGTGTCGGACCCAAGTAAGGTAAGCCAGACGAGCAACACACCCTGACACGCCAGAGAGTACGAACACCACCAAGAGCATCGGAAAATTTTGGCGAAACCCTCTCGTTGCCCTCGACTTGAGGTCCGATCCGTGGTTGCGGCGCGGGTCCGGGCGTGGCTCATGCTGTGCCAGTCGCTCCAGAGGCTCCCAACTCCTTACCATCAGGACCGGGCTTTTCGTCTTGTGCCGTCGAAATTGGCACCTCGGATTTGTGCCACGGAAAAGTCGCAAGACGTCACTCGCAACAAGGGCCACACGATGGCCCCGCCAAATAACCCCGACAGTGGCAGGGATATGGAAGGTCTAGCGCGAACTTTTGCAGGGTGAAGACGCACAACGCACACCTACCTAGTTGCCAAGTATCGTGGCTGTCACAAACTAGCCCAGGTGATGGATGAGGTTTGCAGTCTGCCAACTCGGACACAATGAATGGCAGACAATTCGGCAACCAACAGCTAGCGGTGGCAGGGCCAAGTCGCAGACAAGGCCAGAACCAGCCCAACCAAACGCGACTGACCACGAGCGGCACGGTGCTCTAGACCGCCGATGCCCACACCCAACACCTCGAACGGAACAACCTCCAGCAGCGGACTACCACGTGGGAGTGGCCTCATCGCACACCACACGCGCTGGAAAGTTCCGCGGTGAGGGACGTCGTTCTATGTACTGCCTCTGCTGCCTCTCCTACTCTACGAGTACTGCCGGCGGAAAGCGGGACAACACGACGACTCCGGGAGTCCAGCAGGGTAGGGTACCAAGTACAAGGGGCAGGCCAGCTCGAGTGGTGACGCCGTCGATCCTACGGAGTACGAGCACTCCACGGAGTAGTCCGTACTCGTAGTCCAATCTACTGTGCGTGGCTGAACCGAGGCCCTTTGCCATCGTCACTCTGGGCGCTTTCCGACGCGACACATGGTCGGAACTACCGAGAATCTGATAACACACTAACCGCAGCTTCTTTTTTGTTGCCATTCTGCTACATGCAACACCTGCAACGAACATAGCGACGGGATGCGACGTAATACGGGCTATGTACTCGGGACCGCAGGGGCGTGTACTGCATAAAGGTACGCCGCTCGGCCGCTTCTTCACCTTCGTCGCGAGTACGTCTCGCAGTGGTATCAATGACATTTTCGCATTGCCCCCGGCCAGGTTTAAAGAGCCGTCGTTTTATTGCCCTGCGCGCACATGCCCGGGACAGCAGATGAGCAGTCGTGTCCCGGCCGTCTCGGCTTTAGGTTTGGCGTAGCATCAATGGATGAGCGAATGGTGTGCGGTGAAGGTGGTGGTGGTGTGCAAGATCGGCCATGAGACCACCCCGAGATCTGACTGGTGATTCGCACGTTGTATGTAATCCAATGTTGATGATGAATGAACGCGCCGCCACCGCACCGCGGTCGGAAGGCTGGGATGCCGACCCTTGCTCCCAGGCGCTGTACAACGACATGTCATGCCTGAACTGTCCGATGACGGTGCTGCAATGTCCAGGGTCGGCATGGTATCATGCGGCCGTGTCAAGTATCATGCGCCTTTCCCAAGAGGCATGTTATACTCGTACGAGTACTCCGTACAGACGCAGAGGCTCTGGTTCAAACAAGACTTCTCGACGAGATGGACTATTACTGCATGCCAGTGCGTCCTTTGCCCCTGAGAAGCTCGCCAAGTTCTGCGGGTGCAGAACGCGTCTCCAGGCCCGGCAATACTACAAGTTACCAGTCAGCAGGCGGGAGATCTGGTTTTTGCTTTTGAGATGCAGCAGCCACCCGATGAGGCTGGGAGAAGAGACCAGATGAGCGCTGCCGATTAGGCTTTTCTTTTTCGTGACGTCGGGGGAGGGTGATATGGGTGATGCAGGCGCTTGTTTGCTGCTCGCACGCACGCCGCGGCTTGTTTATACTTCGGAGTTGCAGCATCGACGCAAACTCAAGCGATCCAGGGGCAGTCTCAGCCGGCCATGGGTGGCCATTGTTTGCTGGAATGACCTTGAACCATGCCCGCGGCCGCGGCGACGCAGCAATTGACTCCCGCCGTCGATGTGAAGCCCCGTATTGCGCCCGTGGCAGCCCGCCCGTGCTTGTGGAATCTGCAACGGCAAAGACCCTGCGTTGTCTCCCGCGTTGTCTCGATGCCCTTGCAGGCTTGCGGTGGACGGCTGAGCTGATCCTCGTACCTCGAGGGTAGGGGGAGGACACGGCCCGGCCGATTGACGTCCTCGGCGAGATGGCTTCCTCGAGGCCGGTGTGCTGAGCGCCTGAGACTCGCGCACCGTGAGGTCTGAGATACGACAAGTCCGAGTACTCGTAGTCCGTACAAGTAGAGGCATCGTGGACCCCGGTCCGGGCTCGCCATACTTCGTCCGGAGCACCGCAACTGCAAACGCCTTGGCCACGAACCCCGCGGTTCTGAAGCTCTCGACTGCCGTCCCATCCGCATCCTTTGTCCTACCATTGCGGCCATGCACGAGCACGGAGTACTCCGTTCGTCGAGTGCTACGAGTCCTCGTAGGGACTACGGACTATTCCGCACGCCCCAAGGAGATCACGGCCTGGCTCCGCGTCTACCCCCCAGCGCGGCAAACAAGGAGAAGAAGAAAGGACTTCACGTCACACGACCAACGCACAACGTATTGCCAGGTCCACTGTCAGAATAACCCAAGCGGGCCGCACCGCCATTGAGATTCCAGACTCCTTCTGTGGGGCGGAGCAGGGCAGCAGGACGGCGGATTTTTTTTCTTCTGCCTCTGCCTCTCCTGCGTCTCGGGTTCTGTCTCTTCCAGCAGGACCCGGGGCCCGGTCCCGCCGTTATTTCCTCTGCGCCGCGGTGGGTTTGGCAGCCAAGGCCACGGGCGAAAGCGGTGACGCGAGCGAGGAGCCGGAGATGTTGTTGAGTCGACGAGGGACGGGGACCCTGGATGAATGGAATTGGAAATGGGAATGGGGCCTGACGGGAGGGCCAGGTCCACACAGCCTTCGGGTGTCGGAGCGGTGAAGCGAGGTGGATGGACGGGGGTCCGCGATGGATTGGGATGGTAACGACAGGCCGGGGCAAGATGACGCTGTCATGGGAGACGTGGGAGACATGGGAGAGAGAGGGTTCCTCCGCCTGTCTGTCCGCTGGCATCCGAGGAGACGGCCCCGGCCCCGGCCCAAACGCTGCTCGTACTCGTAGAGTCGAACCACGTCAGTCCAGGTTCTGCTTGCGGGTCGGGTCAGTGCTTCGGCAAGACTCCGGTCAGTCTGGGACATGCTCTCGGAGTCCTCGAAGCAGCATGGAGGTCAGGGCGTTTCGAACTGCCGGGTGCGAAGTCCTGTTGCGGATCTGGCGCCCTATGCCGCCTCGGTCTGATGTTTCGGGTCGGCACTCTGCATGAGTCTTGACTTCAGCTTGTTTAGACGACTCGCACGTCCGTCACCATGGGCTCTGTCCTTGCGTTGCCGCCTCGTGTTCGGACCTTCGCCGTTGCCTCTTGGTCTCCTTCTCGCAGAGTCATCTAGCCGGCGGTCTCTGCATCCGGATCTCGCCAGCAAACAGCTGCCAGGTTGAGACAACTCGGCGTGACTTGCTGGATACCCTTGTACGGAGGGGTATTCATTGCTGAAAAGAGTCCCTCGTACATAAACAATGCGCGGATGATCCTCCTTGACACGTCAGGCTGCAAGTTGCCCAATCTGGGGTGTCCGAGCCTCGCCACGACTTGATGTCAACGTGAGATGATTCGGCAGGCTATACGGAGTACATGACGCATGTTTACCTGAATCGGGCCTGTACAGATATTGTTGCATCGGCCTGCCATGCGACGCTCTGCCTGCAAATGTCTCGTGGTTCAGCTGCACCGGCCGAAGCGCGCTCCGCGTTGGCACATGAGGATTCAAACCACTGCGGGCCGGGGAGTATGGGTAGCATCGGAACAAGGCATGCAGACGCGCAGTTCTAGTGGCACGAAACAAACAATAGCTAGGCCTCACATGTTGGTACGCGTGGCCGTACGGCGGCGTCAGTAGGGCTCGGGCAGTGTCCTTGCGCAGCAGCGTTGCCTGCCGTCAACTCCCACATTGAGGCGCCAAGGCCCAATGGCGAAAAATATTTGACAATTGTTGGGCGTTGCAGGCCATTGAAGAGTCGTGTTCGTGCGGCAGCGAGCAAATCGGAATGCCGTGCTTGGTGCGACGACTGTCCTGTGCCTGTCCGAGGTGGTCAAGGCGATATTGTGCGCTGTCAATGTCAGCTCGTCACATCTCACCAGTGAAGGGACACCTTTATTGGACTTGGGAAGCGTGTTTTTATATGTTTCGAGCCTGGAGCTACTGAACAGACGTCGCCCTCTGCGTACAGCATTGAAGTGTGTCTGAGGTGTGTCATCGATACGGCGCTTCATGGGCCGTGTGATAGAGACAACGCCGCTACCTTGGCGATTCTTCAGGCACAAAGAAACTATTAGGCACGCTCTGGAAACTGGTGACCGAGATGGTGGGTATTTTCCCTTCCCATGAGTTCGGCCTGCAGAACTCCAACATGGATAGGGTCGAGGTCTAGCAATAGCTTGATCGCGAGAACGCTGTACTCTCTCCCAGATTGTCATGGAGAGCACCCGTGCCTTCCATGTGCTTTTCCAGGGGAAGCATCCCGAGTGGTACCTGTTATTGCAGGTCAGAGGCATGCACCAGAGCCTTTCCGCTGAATCGGCCGGGAACTAGGCGATTTGATGCAGAGTGTCACACCGTCGGTGACAGTTGCCTGGTTTGCGCTTCAGTTCGGGTCAAGGAGCTTGTCAGCTCGGATCAGCAAGATGTATGGTTGGATTTCAGGACAGTGGTATACTCTGCGGAAGGCCCTGACTTGTTTGGCTGACTTGTTTGGCCGAGCCGTGTCGACCTTTGCTACGTGGATCATATGAAGTGAACTGATATCTAGCCAAACTCATCGCGGAAACAGCGTGAACTTGGCCAAGAATTCGTAGCCATGTTATTCATTCCCCAAGGGGCATTAATTGCACATCTTCATTTCCTAATATCCTAGCGGCAATGACAACTCAAGGTGCTAGATGCTGCCGACTGAAAACTACGTGAAGACATCAGGTCTAGGGTAGGCTGGACAGAGCACAGAATCGCTGACTAACAATCCCGACGAGACGTCAAGGCTGGCCTCCAATCAGATGGCGCCCTACCAACCGCATTCCCAAATTTTGTGACGCTCCGTGTCGAACTCAACAGGTGCTCGGAATCGCAACGCCGACGTTCCCGCGCCGCCGTCATCATGTCAATGGCAGGCTCAAGCGCAATGCGGTCCTCAGCGGGCTGCCTGTCGAGGCTCAGCTCGCCCCTAGCCCTCTCCTCGCTCCCCCCGGCCTCGACCAGAACAGCGGCGGCCTTCTCGACGACAGCTCGGCAGTGCAAGCGCAAGACCAAGGACAACAACAGGAACCGCGGCGTCAGCAGCCTGTACCGATCCGGGCCGCGCGAGCACCTGTCCATGTCCGACGTGCCGCTGCCGAAGCCGCGCGACTTCAAGCCCAAGGTCGCCGTCGACGCGAACCACGGCCTGTGGGGATTCTTCCCTGCGGCGGACAAGGTGCTGTGGACGCCCAAGGAAACCGAAGAGTACGGGAGGGCATGGACGGTTGAGGAGCTCCGGAAGAAGTCATGGGAGAACCTGCACGCCCTGTGGTGGGTGTGCTGCAAGGAGAGGAACATGCTGGCGACGTCCAAGGTCGAGCTGGCGAGGGCGAAGCTGGGCTTCGGCGAGAGGGAAATCGAAGCCCGAGACGAAGAGGTACGGCAATGGCGAATCACACGTCACGGACTCCATGCTGACAGGGACGCCACAGGTCCAGAAGACGATGCGGTCCATCAAGCACGCGCTGACGGAACGATTCTACACGTGGGAGGACGCCATGGAGATCGCCAGGTCAGACCCGGAGATTGACCTGGACGCGCGGGACGGACAGGTGTACAAGCCATCGGCGTACGAGGACGAGTTCGAGGGGTCGGGGAGCTGGACGGAAACGGGCAAGGATGCTAGCGCGAGCACCCAGGAGGCTCTTCGGTGAACAGGATGATGCGACACGCATTGTCTGGGCCTGGCATCACACTGCGAGCTGGGGCCGTGACGGCGCGCCGCGGGCTCGCCGGTCGCATGTACATCTAGAAGGACATGTACGATATGTGGGAGTCGCTGTAGGAAGTATGCTCGGGAAGATGCACGACTCTCAGTGCCGCGGTTCGTCTATCATACGAGGCATGAAGTCGGATACGGGTAATAGCACGGATGCCCTCCCAAGGGAAGACAGTCGGCCGGCATTCAATCATGTTGGCGAGACAATGTCATATTGCCCTCGTAGCGAAGAAATGACTGCAATTTGCTCCTTTCACCTGGCCCCCGTCTCTTGATTGCATCTCCACGGTTTAGCCCCCTCGGGTCGCTGGGCTGCCAGGGCCCCTACGACTAGTAGGCCATTAGCGGGCGGACGGGCCCCCACCTCTCACCGACCGCTGTCTCCTCTGCCCCAAAACCCCCCGCTTCATCGACCACCCCTCCAGCAGCAGCTTCCCGAGACCTTCACCACCTTCACCACCCAAGACCTACCAAAGCATCCCCCTCGGCCTCGCCCTCGGCCTCAACCGCGATACCAGTAACCGCCGCGCCCGACCCGATACCCGCTGCACGCAATGGATGAGATTGCAAAGGAGTACGACGTCATCGTGCTCGGCACAGGTGAGTTGCACGAGATGCCTCAGCGCTCCGCGGCTCCGCGTCGCTCCTGTTCGTTGCCTTTGGCGTGCCTTGCTGACGGGCCTTGCTCCTAGGCTTGACCGAGTGCATCCTCTCTGGGTATGCGACGAGACGCCAGCGCTCCCGCCTCGGCCGTCGACTGGCTAACGCCGTCTCTCCAGCGTCTTGAGCGTCAAGGGCAAGAAGGTCCTGCATATCGACCGCAACGATCACTATGGCGGGTACGTGCACCGCTCCCCTAGACGTGCCTCCTGTGTTCCCGCTTGATGTCCACTCCCATCTATGCCCAACCTACTGCGTTCGCTGCTGACAGCTTGTTCCGCAACAGAGAGGCCGCGTCCGTGAACCTCGAGACGGTTAGACACCCCCCTCCCTCCACCCCTTTACCGCGCCGGCTCTGACAACGCCACCACCGCCCACAGCTCTTCAAGAAGTATGGCAACTACCAAAAGGGCGAGGAGCCCTGGAAGCAGTACGGCCGCCTCAACGACTGGAACATCGACCTCGTCCCCAAGTTCCTCATGTCCTCTGGCGAGCTGACCAACATCCTCGTCTCCACCGACGTCACCCGATACCTCGAGTTCAAGCAGGTCGCCGGCAGCTACGTCCAGCAAGGATCCGGCCCCAAGGCCACCGTTGCCAAGGTCCCTTCCGACGCCGGAGAGGCTCTCAAGTCCCCCCTCATGGGCATCTTCGAGAAGCGACGTATGAAGTCCTTCATCGAATGGGTCGGCACTTTCGACCGCAAGGACCCTGCGTCCCACAAGGGTTCGTACTATCGCCGTGCTCTGGCTCATGACCGAGGGCGTCGTTGCTGACCGATGCTCAGGCCTTGATATGAACACCTGCACCATGAAGGAGGTGTTCGACAAGTTCGGCCTTGAGGCCACGACCAAGGACTTCATTGGCCACGCCATGGCCCTGCATCTCACCGACGAGTACATCACAGCCAAGGGCGAGGCTCCCGAAACCATCGAGCGCATCCGCTTGTACGGCAACTCTGTGGCCCGGTACGGAAAGTCCCCTTACATCTACCCGCTGTACGGCCTTGGCGAGCTCCCGCAGGGCTTTGCGCGCCTGTCCGCCATCTACGGCGGCACCTACATGCTCAACACCAACGTGGACGAGCTGGTCGTTGAGAATGGCAAGGCTGTCGGCATCAAGGCCACCATGACTGGAGTCGAGGAGATGAAGTTCGAGACCAAGGCCAAAATGATCCTCGGTGACCCTTCGTACTTCCCTGGCAAGACCAAGGTTGTCGGCCATGTGCTGCGGGCAATCTGCATCCTGAAGCACCCTCTGGCTGGAACCAACGATGCCGACTCGTCCCAGCTCATCATTCCCCAGTCTCAGGTTGGCCGCAAGAACGGTAAGACATCACGCGGACACTTCTCAAGCGGCGGGCAGGATGCTGATTGAAATGCGTATAGACGTCTACATTGCCTGTGTCTCGTCTGCGCACAATGTCTGCCCTAAGGGATACTGGATCGCCATCGTTTCGACCATTGCCGAGTCGTCGGCCAACCACCACCTCGAGCTCCAGGCTGGTCTGGACCGCCTGGGCAAGATTGAGGAGCAATTCATGGTACGTACCAACCGTTGTCATGAGCTAATTATAGGTGCTGGGGTGACAGGGTTCAAATTTGCTAATCATGCTGTGTAATTAGGGCCCGCCGATCCCCGTCTACGAGCCCCTCGAGGACGGCACCAAGGACAACATCTTCATCTCCAAGAGCTACGACGCCACTAGCCACTTTGAGACGACGACCGACGACGTCAGGGATATCTACCGCCGCTGCGCTGGCGAGGAGCTCAAGGTGGAGGGCTTGCGGGAGGGCATCAACGTCACCGAGGAGCAATAAGCGGGCTGAAGACGAGCAGAGCCCGGGGGCACGCAATGTCTGGGTAACAAATGCGGCGGGCGTTGTCGATGTTGCGGGATCAAAACGTGCGAATGAGAGAGGAGGTGCCAGAATACTTTCCGTAGCTGCTGATATCCGAAGATGAAATACCTCTTAGCCAGAGATTTTTGTGAAGAGCGAAACTGATGGATTGGGGTGGTCTAAGAGTACAGAACCAGAACATCTTGCCAGTCGAGTCTGCGTTATAGTCTAGTCATGATCTTCATATTTCAACTGTATATCGACACCATAAAATATGCTCTTCCATCTGCGCTTGTTTTTCGTTTCGCACGCAACAACAGCCTCTAACCCCCCACCGGGCTGTCCACCTAGACCATTTGTCAATCCCAAAGGCACATGCACGTACGCCCAACTCCGGAGCAGCCAGACGATGCAAAGAAAGAGACAAGACCCCAAAAATGAACTGAATGCCGCTCAGCACGGAACCTTTTATCGCCGTTGCGTCTTGCCCATGCCACGCTTGCCAGAAAACTATCCACGCGTTAGTCGACGATGCTGTGTGTTTGGGGCAAGGATCCGCTTGTTCGGGACTTACCAAGTGCTTGGCGATGGAGGCGGTGGCGTGCCTGTCGGCCTCGCCCGCCCTTGCCATCCTGTTCATCTTCTTCTGGTTCAGCCTCATCAGCTTCTCGGCCTGTGTCCTCCCCGCCTCGTCCTGCACACCGTCGTCGCGGCGGCTGGTCGTGGGCGCCCTGCTCATGGAGCGAGCTCTGGACTTGGAGCGCAGGCGGTCCCGGGCCGTGGCATCGACGTCCATCATGTCCGCATCCTCGGTGCCCAGGCGGCTCCTCGACATGGAGCGGCCGCGACGGTCCTTGGGCTGTGCACTGTCGGCCAGGTTCGTCGTGTCCACGCCCAGCTGATCCAAAGCGTCCTCGAGCTCGGAGAAAGGCTTCTTCATCGACTTGCGAGGGATGATGGCCTGGTTCTTCAACCTCTTCTTCATGCGCGCCTCGTTGCGGATCAGCTGCTGCTTCTCGCGGATGATCTCAGCCTTTCGCAGAACCTCGGCCTCTTCGTCGTCGTCAACCTCCTCCTCGGAATCATAGTATCCCTCTTCCTCCAGCTTCTCCTCCTCCTCCTCCAGAGCCTGCAGCTTGGCTTCGATGTCAGGGTCGATGAAGTCGTAGACATTCTTTCCGTCAAAAATCTCGGGAATCTTGTCGTACTTCCACTCGGGGTTGTCCAGCATGTAGTCGGCACGCATATCAACGTTGAAAACACCCGCGCCGCCGTTCTCAACCTCGACATCGCGTGCCAGCTTGCGGCGCTCAGGATCATCCTTGTCGTACTTCTTCATGTTCTTGACGGCCTCGGGGACGAAGGTCTCGCGCGTCTGTCCGCCCATAGGTTGGGCGACGTGGATACGAGCCATCACATCCGCCAGGCGTCCACCAATGGCGCCACTGTTGGCCGTGCCCGCCTTCAGCTTCTGGTTGACCCGGTCGGCAATGAGGCGCTCGCAGGCCGCGTTCTTGACGTCCTGCACACCCTCCTGGGTGTTGCAGGAGAGCTGAAGCATCTCAACCTCGCCAGACTTCAACAGAGATCGCAGTTCAGCCTGGGTCTCGGTGCTCAGATCTTCGGGTCGGGTGACATCAATCTTGTTGACGACCAGGAATACCAGCTTGTTGGAGAACAAAGGCTTGATGCTCTTGAACAACTGGATCTGAGCCTGCACGGTGTAGCCGCACTGCTCAGACAAGTCCATGAAGTAGAGGATGGCCGATCTCAAGTGGGCAATGGCGGTAATACTAGAATCCTATGTTAGCATCCCGTTTTCGGGGTACGGCGGATCGGATAGGCGCACCTCTGCATCTCAATGGTGTTCATCTCCTCCAGCGGATGGTCCAGGATACCAGGGGTGTCAATCGCCTGGAACCGCAGGTACTTGTAGTCGAAGTGACCGACAAACAGACTCTTGGTGGTGAAAGCATAGGGCTGGACATCGACGTCGGCCCGGGTGATGCTGCGCAAGAAGCTCGACTTGCCGACGTTGGGGTAGCCGCAGATGAGCAGAGTTCGGGTATTGGGGTCGATGGACGGAAGACGGCCAAGATGCTGCCGGACCTGATCAAGATACATGAGCGGGTCCTTCAACCGCTTGACGAGGGTGGCCATGCGACCGAGAGCGGCCTTCTTGAGCTGCTTGCATTGGAACAGCGACTGGCCGTACTTGAGCAGGCGGACGTAGTCTCTGGAGATGGTCTCGATCAGGTGCTTCGCCGTGGACATCTGGCCGAGGGCAATGCGGAAGTGGTCGGCATCGTAAAGGGTGTTGAGCAGATCCTTGTGGAAAGGATGGATGTCCTGCAGGCGGGGAAAACTGTCGAGGATGGCACCGAACTTCTCGGAGAAGGTCTCCTGCGTGAACTTGACCTTTCTGGTGTAGAAGCCTGGAGCAGTCGATTGTCAGCCGCCGCAGCGCGAGGCAGTACGTTGGATCAGCGATGCGTCCTACCTCTGATTCTGTGGATTTTGAAGCCAGCGCGGATCTGGGTCGGCAGCTTGCGCTGGGTGCGGCTCAGCACAATGTCCAGGAACTCCTGCTGAGTCGGCACCGGGGGGATGTCCTTCCACGTCGTCTTCATCTTGGGCAACGATATGCGCAATGGGGCGTTGTGGTGCGAGAGACAAAACGGCCCGTGATGAAGGGATCGAGGAGGCTGCGCTGCGCGATGGCGAACCAAGGCGGTCTACACAATTTTTTTCTTCAGAAGAGGTGGGTGGAGCCGTAGCGAACGGAGCGGCTTATCGATAAGAGGCGGGATCGGTCAGCCGCCCAGGTACCCAGGTACCCAAACACCAAAATTTGCGCCCACGATACCTCCCTCGCCAGGCCCTTCCAGCGCGCCCCGCCGAGTTTTATCAACCCCACCAAAAACTTCACAGGCCCAAAGCATACTCGTAAATAACCATCAGCGACTCCTTTCGTCCAGCTTGAACGCAGACTTCCAGGAACACATTGCATTCTATCATCGCCTGAGCGAAGTGGTCTATACTGCCGCTATCAAGGATCTCCAGCGCATCAAAAGGCCTCGTACCGCTTCTTTTTCAACTATTGGCAGGCGCCAGAGGCCTCCTCCACCCGCAGTACCCCGCGCTCGTCTCCCCAGCAAAGGAAAAATGGCTTCTCAGCTGCCTGCGTACAAACAGGATTTCCTCAAGGCGGCCATCGCCGGAGGCGTCCTCAAGTTCGGCAGCTTCGAGCTCAAGTCGAAGAGAATTTCGCCCTATTTCTTCAACGCCGGCGAATTCCACTCCGCACGCCTCGCCGGAGCCATCTCTGCCGCCTTCGCCCAGACTATCGTCGACGCTCAGAAGAACGCCGGCCTGGACTTTGACATTGTCTTCGGACCCGCGTACAAGGGCATCCCTCTCTGCTCGGCCATCACCATTAAGATTGGTGAACAGGCCCCCGAGAACCTGGACAGGATCTCCTACTCTTTCGATCGCAAGGAGGCCAAGGACCATGGCGAGGGCGGCAACATCGTCGGTGCCCCGTTGAAGGGCAAGAAGGTTCTTATCGTCGACGACGTCATCACTGCCGGCACCGCCAAGAGAGATGCCATCGAGAAGATCCGAAAGGAGGGCGGCGTTGTCGCTGGCATTGTGGTGGCCTTGGACCGCATGGAGAAGCTCCCGGCAGCCGGTGGAGACGACTCCAAGCCTGGCCCGAGTGCAATTGGTGAATTAAGGAAAGAGTTTGGCATTCCAATCCTTGCCATTCTGACGTTGGATGATATCATTCAAGGGATGCAGAGCTTTGCCTCCGAGGACGATATCAAGCGGACTGAGGAGTATCGGCAAAAGTACAAGGCGACAGACTAAGAATTGAAAAATTCCCTATTGTGCCGTTAGAATAGTCACATCGCCGACGTGATAGTAGACAAATGACAAGGGGCTGGGATCTCCCGTGTACGTACTGGTTGTCAAGGTCCCCCAAGGATCGGGCATGGCAGTGAAGAGTAGCTGCATCAAACAATACTCTCAAGGTATAGCAACGTAGCAAGGCCGCTATTGCGGAGCTGGTATTGGTTGAGGATTATGCCCTAGAGGGGAGCTTTGGCATGACCGCGAGATCGAAGACCTTGGGTGTCAGGGTCAGAAACCACATACTGTAGAGGCTGGAAAGGGCTGACAGCTCACCATATCATACCAGCCATCCCCGGCAATGGTCGTTTGGCTCGGGCCGACTAGCTTGAATCCGATGCGGTAGAAGTAGACGACATGGGACTGACAAAAGTACGGTTAGAGCCATGCTGCGTGCCAGTTCCCAGCAAGACTCCTCACCATTTTACAGATTAGAGCGACCCGGTCTGCTACCGCCGACCCCTTTATGAGCTGGAGATAGGAAATCAGGGCTCTCTGGCCGATGCCTACGCCCTGGACCTCGGGGCAGACGGCAAACGAGTGCAGGCAGAGAGTCCTGCCCGAGAAGACGTGGCCGAGGGGCGACGGGCGTCGCACCGACGCATCCCGCCAGTCCTCAGGATACATCATGTCGCTGTCAGTGACGACTGGGTGCTCTCCGAGGCTGGCAATGAAGTGGGCGAACATGACGCGCTGGGATCGGTCGCCACGGCCGGTCTCAGCCAGACGAGCATGGGGCAGCGTTCGAACCCACCAGCCCTTGGCGTTGACAGGCGTGCAGGTGTTGAACAAGCCCATGCAGATGCCGCCACACTTCCTGATGCGGTACTCAATCTGACGTTGCCGGTTAAGACATGCAGCTGGATGTGAACCGTGGCGGTCGCGGAACCAGGGGCAGACATACCTGGCCACTGGTTGCACCTTGGCCGGCACCGGGGAAGGCGGCCCGCTCGAGTGCAATGCATGCATCGACGTCCGACTCGATGAGAGGCGAGAGCATCGGGGCCCAGTGAAAGGGGATGACATAGCGGATCTGCTCCTGGCGGACGAGCGCGATGTGCGTCAGGATTCGTTCCCGAAGGAGGGCCCTGCGGATGTCGACCAACTCATCATCCTCGTCCTCGGAATCGTCGATGGCACATTCATCCTCGGACCCATCGGAGGAATATTCGTCAGGGCTCGTGTCCTCGAGCAAGAAGGCGCGGATGGTCTGGACAGCCTCCTCAAAGTCGACCGAGTCGATGTCGTTGAGGGACAGCGATCGCAGCCTGCGGGCAACCATCCTGGCTGGGTGCAGGGAGAATATATGAAGACACCAAGCCGAGAGGGGGCCGATACGGTTCAGGGACAAGTCTCTGGAGTTTCCGGCGATGGCGGTAGCGATTTGCTTCGCATCCCGAATGCTGACCGGGGTGGTGGCGAGGTCGAGGTTGGTTGGACGATGAGAGAGGGACCAGAGGCAAAAGTCGTGGGTGAAGAGCGAAAGCTGCACACGGATGAGCAATGATATGTGCAGGTGGCCTTGTAGGGTGGCCTGACAGCCGTCGGATGGGGCATCAACCCATTCATGCACTCGTGCGATGCCGTGGCCAGCCTCGCAGTCCGGAGCAGCTGGCGGGCTTGCAACTGCCTGGCAACATCGACGTGCCCCACGCCAGGCGAAGGAGGCTCGATGCGGCGATGTCACGGGGCAGCGGGTCAGGCTATGAATCAACGATGATGTACTTCGTAAGCCTGGCCGAGTCAACGGAGGGGTTGCTCGCGGTGAGGGCGTCTTGGCGGTTGCGTGGACAGAGTCACTTCTCGACGTCCGACCAGCCACGGAGCCGTCAAGATATAAGTGGAGAGAGGACCGTTCCGTGATGCACATCATACGCGGAGAGCCCTTGCATACGTCCCAGGGCGTCGAACGACGGCAGAGACAACTGCGGATACAGCCGGCGGCGTAGTCTCTCCTCCGGCCCTGGGAGACCTGGATCTGTATCAGCCCAAGATAGGTATGTTCCTCGGGGCTGCCATCGCCGCAGAATCCTCCGTATTCAAGACATCATTCATCCCATTCGCTCATTGATGTCAGGAACGGCACGGAATCGCACGTTTTCGAGAATGTGACGCGTCGATTTTGGACGTCACATTCCCCGCCGTTGCATGATATTATTGAACGAATGTGCTCACCTGCATCATGCCGCGATCTACTCCGTACGGCCCCTGAGATGGTCGACACGGCACGCGGTCATCTTGTCTCTTGGCTCTCAACGGCGTCGACGGACGAGCAATGGCCCGCCCAATCGCGGCTCCGGCACCTCCGGCAAGTTCTATCGTGCCGCAGCCAGTGTCAGGCCACGCCTGGCAACTGAGGAGCCTGCAGCAAGCCGTCATGCGCCGAATGGAGCCCTGGGATCCAGAGTACGGCTCTGGTCTCGTCTGACGTGCATGGCGGCACTGACACATACGAGACTCGTTGGGCCCCAAAACCGGCCATGTAAGCCGCAGTCCTCTTGCGATGCGATTCGTACAGACAATGGTTGGGAATGCAACAATCCATATACTAAATCGGACGGAGGGATGATGGCCGTACCGAGATACAGACAGCAAGGCAGTTCTCCCATGAACTCGAGAGACCGGACGAGCTGGTTTGTTCCAGCGGCGTTCTCGTTGATTCCTCTGATCTCTGACCCGGGTGACTGCCGTCACCATAGCATGCGTTCAGTATCGGACAGATGTGAGTCTGACGGCGTGCGACTCACAAGACAGGCCCCAGAGGACCGGAGACGTTCCACCGACGGACCTGCGACCCACGCCGAGTGTCCGGGCGCCGCGCCGCCCGAGCCCCGGACCTGGACGTACGCGGCTGACGGATTGTGCGGAGGTTGAACTACCTTTTGTTCCAGCCGCCTGTAGACGCGTACGGCAACGCCTCATCTTCGTGGCTGGGCCAGCGGAGTTGCGGAGCTTGGCGCAGGATATCGGCATAGCGCCGCATGCGATGCTTGTATCTGCATACGCGAGCCTCAGCCAAGGCGGGCGCGCCTTTGTTGTCCGCCAACAATCTCCTTTGGGGTATTTTGTAGTACATATGTCGCGTTGAAGCTGAAGCTGATCCTCCGTGTCCGAACCACGTGGGGTGCCATTCGTTCTTTATATGCTGGATGGGCACGGATATTCAACGATAAATTTTTGGCTTAAGCAGTGTTTGTGCTGTATTGTCTTGAACGCTTGATATACTCCTGGCTCAAAGAGAACAGTGTGCTTCCAGCCTCAACTTTGTCATGGCATCCACCACCCTCTCGAAGCACAGCCGGGAAGCCAACGCGAATCGAAAGCCGAAAATTATCAGGCAACTCAGTTGTATGTGAGTTGTATATTATCGTGAGAAATCCACTTTTTCTCTTTCATGCTGAAAGCGATATAGGGAGCTATGTGTTTCAACAGTGCACCTCCTGGGCCAATACTTTGGCACTGCCGTGACGTGCCGCTACACCACCCCTGGGTGGCTTACTGGTCCAGAAAACCATGCCAATATCAGACACACATTTGAGATGGCACTGTCCCGCACAATATTGCGGCATCCTGTCTTACAAGCTGGCTTGATTGACGAAGACTCAAAGAGGCCGTCCTTCGTCGAGCTTGATAGCATCGACCTCAACCACCACATCGAGTGGCGAGCCGTCAACCCATCAGAGGACTACGATGACATCCTTAAAAGTGCCCTTCAAGATCAGCTTGATACCAAGTTTTCCCATCAGGAGACTCGCCCCTTATGGCGACTGGTTGTTCTGCAGCAAGACGTATCCAAGAGCCTGGAGGTTATATTCGCCTGGTGTCATCCAATTTCCGACGGAATGGGCGCCAAATTGTTCCATGAGACGCTTCTTCACTTCTTCAACACACCACTCGGCGATGCTGAGCCGCCCGTCTTGAAGGATCACGTCCTCACGATCACGAACGCGAGCCTCAACTTTCCACCATCCCAGGACAAGATGTGTAAATATTCCCTATCCATGGGCTACTCAATCGGAACGCTATGGAAGGAACTCAAGCCGCAGTCGCTACAGTTGAGATCTGGGATTATGGCAACCTGGGCACCGATCCAGATGCTGCCGCACAAGACTCAGCTTCGAACTATTTCGGTCGAGGACCACACGCTCCAGCGGGTGCTCGTGGCTTGCCGCAGGCACAAGACAACATTGACAGGACTACTGCACAGCATTATCCTGATTTCTCTCTCCTCACAGTTACCAGCGGACCAGGCGCCTGGATTCCAGGGCCAAACAGCAATCAACATGCGACCTTTCACTCCTTCGAAGCCACCAGGCTATCCGCAGCTTGAGCCCAGCAAGACAATGGGAGTGATTATTTCCGCCATGGAGCATGCGTTCGACAAGGCCCTCGTTGCCAGAGTCAGAAGCCAAGTCAACAGCGCGCCGCCTGGTATTGACGGCAGGGCGAGTCTGGAAGGTCTCGTCTGGTCCGTTGCCGCCACGACGCGCGAAGAGCTTCGCAAGACGCTAGATATGGGCGTCAAGGATAATCTCATCGGTGTAATGGGATTGGTACCGGACTGGAGACCCCTGCTGAGAGACCGGGCCAAGAGGCCACGATCGTTGGGCTGGCTGGTGAGCAACCTCGGCGTCCTCGACGGAGCGCCCGGGAATGGGGGCTGGAAAATCGACAAGGCATCATTCTCGATCTGCGCAGAAGTATCGGGCGCTGCAATTAACGTCTGTCCCATCGGCGTGAAGGGGCGAGATCTGTGCATCGACTTCACCTGGCAAGAGGGCGTGGTCGACGATGGGCTTGCGGAGCGGCTTGCTCGCGATGTTCAGGATTGGCTGGCACATGTCGGCGACACGCAACGATAAGAACCCAGGAGCGTCGACGAATTAGTGATTTCATAGCTGTACTTGTATGTATATCCCGATAGCATCGCACCTCTACTGCTGGTATTCCATTTTCGGAGCCGAGGCTGGCCACGATGACGAGTGCGATGGTGCCTGGAGGTGACGATGCAACATCGAGACAAAGTGGCGCACCAACCGGGACTGGGCTCGGTACTGCATCTGTACCTAGACGGATAATTGCCTCTTGCCATCAAGGTTGGAGGCGTTCGCGGCTGAGTGTGAGTCGCAGCAGGCATGCCTCGGCCGTCTTCGCTGACGTTCGACTACCGCCAACGGGGCCTAATGCAACCTCGCTTGCAGAGGCAAATGCTTGGTCGACTGGCAGCCCAGCAACACAGCACCGTATTCGTAATATCACACCTGCCTTACTCGTATGTGTCTGATGCGGGGGAGTAGGTTGGTTGATCCGGGATCTGGAATAGCCGTCAGCAGTGCTTCCTCAAGGCGGAGAGGCAGCAAACGGACAAGCAAACGGGCGTAGACAAACAAGGTTAACAAACAAGCAGCCACAGCGGCTGTCGATAGGCCTAGCTCCACTGATCCGATCGTCGTCCCCGCCCCGAAACACCACCCGAGCTGCCCCTCCAGCACCCCTCTTCCGCTGCTTCGCTGCCTCCTTCAGCCACACCTCTGGAGGCAACATCGTCGACCTTTCTTTCACCACCAACTCTGCCCTGCCCTTGCATCCTCCTCATCCGCGCTCGCCTGGACAGCAGTTCTGGGGCCCGAGGTGCTGGTTAAAACCATCACGCCGGCCAAGCCGAGATCCCTATATCACCTCGCCCACCGTCGCCCGTTCCAGACAGACCTGCCCACCAACGCAGCAATGTAAGCTACCCGTCATGGACTCACGATCCTGCACCTGGCCGAGAGCTAACCGCAGGATCCTCGCAGGCGCATCACCCTCAACATCTTCAACCCCCAGGCGGGAGATCAGGACAGCCTGCTGAACCTGGAGATCTTCCCCGACATGACCATTTCCGTCCTGCGCGAGTCTGTCCACGCTGAAACCAACGTCCTTCCTACCTCGCAACACATCTACCACAACGGCCGCCTCATTTCGGACGATACAAAGACGATGGAGCAGCTGCAGATCGCCGATGGCGACATGCTGGCGGTCCACGTAAGAGAGACGCGAGGGAACACCTCTGCTCCAGCACAAGCACCACACCCTCAGGCGCAGGCACCGCCCGCGGCGCAGCCTCGGCCGCGGCAGGGCGGCGACAACGACCCCGAGCTGGTGCGCCTTCAGGTTCTCGGCGACCCGGCGTTGAGGCAGCAGCTTCAGAGGCAGCATCCGGAGCTCGCGGCTGCCGTCGATGACCCGGCGCGGTTTGCCGCTATACTGCACGACGCCCAGGATCGTGAACGACGGGAGCGGCTCGAGAGGCAGCGCGAGATTGAAAGGCTCAACGATGATCCTTTCAACATTGACAACCAGAGGAAGATCGAGGACATGATACGCCAAGAGAGGGTCATGGAGAACTTGCAGAATGCCATGGAGCACAACCCCGAAGGTAAGCAGACGGGCCCGCTCGCCTCCAGGCCTGTCTCCAGGCTCGCAAGACTAACGGCTTTCCCCAGTATTCGGAAGAGTTCACATGCTCTACGTCAACGTGGAGGTAAACGGCCACAAGGTCAAGGCGTTCGTCGACTCTGGAGCGCAGGCTACCATCATCTCGCCCTCATGCGCCGAGGCGTGTGGCATTATGCGACTCGTCGACACCAGGTTCGCTGGCGTTGCACGCGGCGTGGGCACGGCCAACATCATCGGCCGTGTACACTCTGCGCAGATCAAGATTGGAGGCCTGCACTTGCCCTGCAGCTTCACCGTCATGGAGGGCAAGACCACGGACCTGCTGCTTGGCCTGGACATGCTGAAGCGGTATCAGGCCACCATCGACCTGGCCAAGGACAAGCTGATCATCCAGGGCGAGGAGGTGCCGTTCCTCGGCGAGGCGGAAATCCCCAAGGACGAGGAAGCCGCGGCGGCGCAGGAGCCCACGATACCTGGCCCTGCTGGCACTACCATCGGGCAACGGTCTGGCGTTGTCCTGCCACCTGAAGATACGCTACCACAGTCCACAGCCAACCCGCCGGTACAGCCATCGGCACCGGCGCCCCAAGCCCAGGCCGCAGCGGCCACGCCAAACGTGACGCCGGCGCACATCGACGCCCTCGTGGCCATGGGTGCCAGCAGGGCGGAAGCAATCCAGGCACTTCAGGCAGCCGAGGATAACGTGGACGTGGCAGCAGGTCTGATCTGGGAATGAGCAAGCGATGGAGCATACAGGGCAAATATGCATAGGACGGGCTATTTGCCCGGGACGTCCTGGGCGGTAATGACGCAAGATGCATGTGCGCTGTTTTTGGTCTTTGAAGGGCGCAATATGGAAAGCTGGCGGTCACGAAAACATAGACGAGAAGCGCAGTGGATGAATGTACGAGCATTTCTCTCGACCTGGACGTCATCAATTGCCTAGATCTATGTGGCGTGATGATAGCACCAATCAATACTCCATCATCGTCGGGCCAACAAACCCTTTCCCGCTCAACGGATCTTGTAGACGCAGGGCTTGAGGATGGCCGCCTCGTTCGCATCCGCCTCGTCACCATCCCCCTCCTCATCCCGGCTGGGAGCAAAGCCCTTCTTGCCCCTCGGCGGCGCATCCTGCGGCTTGGCCCCCTTGCCCTTGGTAGGCGACGCCCCCTTGGTGAAGTGCATCTTGACGAACATCCTGTTGGACAGGTCCACGGCCTCGTTACGCTCCCCCTGGAGCACGAAGCCCCTTTTCCTCAGCGCCTCGACAAACGCCGAGACGTCCGTCTCGCGGCGCCGGTCCTCCATGCCGTCCACCTCGACGGCCAGGTCCCGGCCGTGGAGGGCGTCGTCTTCGGGGGCGGGCTTGCCGCCCTTCTTGGCGGCGGCCGCCTTCTTGCGGTTGCCGACGCTGTGGTCGACGGGGGCGTGCTTGCCGCGGACGGGGCCGAAGCGGCTCTTGATCTCGGCGACCCAGAGCTCGCCCTTCCAGTGGAGGACGCGGTAGGCCTCCTCGACGAAGTCGATCCAGTTGGTGCCCATGAGGGCGAGGCAGAAGATGGCGACGTTGACGGAGCCGTCCTCGAGGGGCAGGTTGGCGATGTCGGCCTTTGTGACGAGCGGGCTGGGGCTCTGGAGGTCGTAGCTCTTGACGTCGAGCCGCAGCTTGGCCTTGTCGGCCTGGAGGGACTCTGCCAGCCGGGCGTCGCCGCAGCCCAGGTCCGCGATCGTGCAGGTGCCCACCGTTCGGGGCAGCGGGGTCCTCGCGCGCTGCGTGGGCGGCGCGCCGGGCTTGCCCCTGCCGGGGGGCTTGACCTTGGCCCTGGTCCTGATGTCGCCGAGGAAGCTGTCGACGGGGTTCTCCGGCCAGACCTTGACCTGCCGCCGGAAGCCCTCGTGGTACTCGTCGAACATCTCGGGGGACTCCTGGAAGAGGCCGAAGGCTTCGTCGGAGGGCCGGGTGTAGAGGGTCTCATTCAGGTGGCGGAACCGCGCCGAGATGAGCTTCTCTCTCATGGAGGCTTGCAGAGGGGTGAGTTTGGCGGGCTTGGGCGGCGTGGGGAGTTGAGCTTTGGTGATGGCATCGGATGTTGAGGGAGGTGCTGCTGGTTCCGCCTCATCTGCGGCCTCGACATGTTGAGGGGCTTGCTTCTTCTTTTCCTTTTGCTTCTTCTTCTTGTCGTTCTTGTCCTTGGCGCCCTGGTTCACCTCACTCGGAGCCTTGCTCTTGTTCGTCTCAGCCGGCTTCTCATCATGCGCCTCCTTTCCGCTCTTTGCCTTCCCATTCGCATCCTTCTTCTGCCGCTTGGCAGCCTGTGTCTTTTTCGGTCCATCGCTCTTCTTCGGCTTCTTGCCCTCCACGACTGACTCGTACAAGTCAGCGACGTTGGACGCCGTGACGTCCTCGGTGGCCGCCGCGCCAGCACGCTTCCGCTTCCTGGACTTTGCGCCAGCGGGCCCGCCTGCTGGTGCAGCCTTCTCGGCTTTGAGGCCGTCGGCGGACACCGACCAGCCTGGAACTGCAAACATTCTGCCTTGCTTGACTGGGAACGATTGGGCGATCGAAATTGTTCAAGCTGCAAGGTGGTGGAGGGCTGAGGTTCTGCCCATGGTTTTTTTTCTTGGGTGTTGAATGTAGCGACATTAGTGCACATGGTCCGTGCGTCAGCAAGATTAGCTACGAGTATTCTCCGAAGAGCAGCTGGGCTTTTTTGTTCCTACCAACTCCAACCCAACACCTCAAGGCCATCCTGATGTCGCCAGAGACTTTCTATAGGCACCTATCATGGCGCAGACAACTGAACCCGACCCCTTCATACAAATACTGTCAAAGGCATATAGCAGGGTGTTCCATACAGGCAGCAAAACGTGGCACCGGCCACCGTTCTGTCCAGCCAACGTCTCCTATGGTTGCGGATATCCGCAGGTGTGGAATCTGACGCCCTGAAATTACAGCAGGCCCAGAAGTGCTAGGTCTACGAAGTACTTCTTCTTCGTTCCAAGACCGCCTCTCAACAAGCGCAATCCCGTCGCGGAACCGTGGCCAGACCTGACAAGCGAAACACAGGCCCGAGTTGGTTGGGCACACCGGAGCCGAAACAAAGGCGCATGGCAGGCTCTTGTGGTACCGGTTCCCCCAGAAAGCACCTGAGCGGGTTTGCCTCCATCTCCGAGTTTGCTGTGGCTACCGACATTATCGAACGGCCCTTTTCCGGGCAGCTCTCGTGCGGTTGTTTTTCGTCAACTAGTTCTCGTCTGGCGAATGCCGCGAGCTTTGTCATCGACGCGGATACATACATTCGCCAGGCCGACGCCTTGGCGGGCCGAGTGAACACGAAGCAGCCGCAGCAGCAACAGGCCGCGCCCGTATGCAGGTCAGCCGGATCCGTGGGTGTGGTAACGATATCTCACGGGGCGGGCGAGATGGCGCCGGCTCCAAGGGTGTTCGCAGCAGAGCCTGCCTGTCGGTCCCAGCACGCCTGCTTACCTTGGGCCCTTTGGTGATACTGTTAATACACATCCAGGGCAGCTGCAGCGCCTCCCGCCATGCGTGACGGCATCTTGGGTCCTGTCCTTGGCTTCGCCTCTACCCAACACGCCGGACGGGGTGGTACCAGATTCAACTCTGTAGACGGCGGGTTTGGAGGGCTTCCGTGGGCGTTGCATCAGCCAGGCCAGCATCATCTCTGCGCTCGTCAGGCTCAGACATGTCTGGCTTCGCGGCCGTGGAGAAGCACCTGTCGGCATCGAACTGAACCTCCCCGGGACAGGGTGAGGCAGGCTGGGCAGCGCCGGGCGCAAGGAACACATGTGGATGGAGCCGTCACACGGGTTCCCCAACAACCGCACACAAGCCAGCCTAGCCTTGTGGCCCCGTCTCCTATGTGC
This sequence comes from Tolypocladium cylindrosporum, assembly GCA_024340765.1. Taxonomy (NCBI): domain Eukaryota; kingdom Fungi; phylum Ascomycota; class Sordariomycetes; order Hypocreales; family Ophiocordycipitaceae; genus Tolypocladium; species Tolypocladium cylindrosporum. The sequence continues at coordinate 25,949 of JALHCC010000183.1, read as the reverse complement.
GCACGTACTGAGATGAGGCAGGGTTCCGGAGCGAGGGTATCACACAACAAAGCGGCCCCCAAGGAGGGGTTGGTTGTGGCAGCTGTACCATCTCGTATGCGCACGAGCGGCAAGGTTCATCGCTGAGGAGAGACGAATCTTGTGGGAAGCCGCGCAGCGTTTGTGCCACAGAGGCGGCCCTTGGGCCTGGGCAATGGTGTAGGTAGCCTCCACGACCGAGGTCCACCGCCGGGCCGACCTGTCCGTTGGTGAGGATTGGATTTGCCGGATGTGGTGACGGGGTTCAGGGCGAGGCAAGCCACCGCCATGCATGCATGCATGCGGGCCAGGCCATGGATGACTGAACGACTCGTGAGTCGTGAGAGTCGGGAGTCTCCATCCCACTTGACAAGGTTTGAGTGCGCGGGTGTGTGAGCTGATGCCAACATTGTGGTGACAGACACTCCGCTCGCTGGGCTTCGGGTTGCGCGGGTGGCAATGTTTGACAAGCGCAGCACGTAGCCTAGGCGCTGCTCACCGAGTTGATGAGTGAAATGAAGGCAGCCCAGATCGAGCTTTGCAACTCCCGTCCAGAAGGTATCCCAGTCTCCGCGCGGTGTTCCAGAAGACTCGGGATGGAGACGAGACAGTCTGGATCTTGACCCCCGTAAACCAGACATTGCGCTAGCGGAGCAGACTGCCTAGGTACGGGTACGTACCCGTACCATGGACTCTGGACTGGCTTCCTGCATGTTAGCCTCATCAAGCCACGTTCTGCATATTGTCGACTGCTGGTGATGCTAGTACTCCGTAATGGCGGCGGCAAGGCATTAATGGCGGCGGCAAGCACGGATAGATAGCAATGAGGGCCCAACACCGGTAGGTGATCCACTGCCTCCTGCAGCAGAATCAAGGCCCTGTGCCAACTTGATTACCCACTGGCACGGCAGCGTCGTTTCCGGCTGTTGTCCGGCGGTGGATGACAGGACGAGAACGATACCAGAGCAGCAAGGCAAGTACCTGTACATACTAGTGTGGAGGGCGGCTACGAGGAAACAGCCACGCGCCTCCAGCAAGCAGGATTTAAGCTCAGAAAAACAGACGTAGGTACTTTGAGGTGCGACCCTCCGCCGCCAGCGAACAGGTACCTCGCCGCCAGCCTAAGGTGAGGTAGCGAATGCGAGCGCCGTTCTCGTGAAGCAAGCGCCAACAGGTTTGTTGGTAGCTGCGCTAATACCGGGCCTTAGCACAACGGGCAGTCGCTCACTGTGCGGGAAGCAAGTGAAAGTATTCGTGCTTTGTACGAAGTACATCGGCCATAACATCCGTCCTCTCGACTGACCTGCACGGTTCTACATACTCGTAGCCTCTTGGCCCGCCAATGTCGCTGCCATTCGTCGGCCCGGCGCCTGGCGGCTCCAGGTTTCTACCCACGTCGAGCATTTACGAGAAAGCCCTGTACGGATTACAGGCACGGGCACTCTCTCGGCTCATGCTGTAGGACGGAGTGGAGGTCAGCCTTGGGAGCCCTACCCTGGCCTAATCTGGCCTACCCTGGCAGGGGACCGACAGGCGATCCACCGAATCCCCGGGACTGCTGGGGATCGATCTGCTGGGCTCCCGTCGGAGGCGGCGGCGCGCAGCTTGGGAGCTGTACGAGTAAGCTTGGGACTGGAAGGACTGGGGGCAGTGGCCGAGTCCATCTACGGAGTACTCCAATCCCATTGCCGCTCCATGCCCGGTGCCTTTGTTTGCCAGGGCATCATGCAGCCCATGTGCCTCTGATTAGTCCATAGGTAGGTAGTCTGTTCTTTGGTACGAGTACTGGAGGGTACCCCTGGTAGGGCAAGGTTGGCAAGGCAAGGTACGAGTACGAGTAGGTAGGTAGGCACGTACGTACGGATTAGCGTGCACAAGTGCCGCTCCGTCCTGGACTCTGGGGGGTATAGCGTCCTGAACCGTGCAGCCGCGCCTCCACGCACCGAAAAGCAGTTGTAGCAGTACCTCGACCTCTACCTGATCCTTCCTGCCTTTTGCTCCCTCTACCCGTGCACCTCACTTACCTTGACTCTCTCTCCCCTTCCTCCGTCTGGCCCACTGATTAAAGGTCGGAGACAGCCTCATCCTGCTGTCAGCTCCAAGCCTACACAACCCGTCTCCCCACCTTGCATGGATATCTGTCGTCCGGCGTTCGTCGTTGGCATCTCGTTCCCTCCAGCCATCACCCCGCCTCTTCACCTACAACCACACGCCCCCGAGGTCTCGCGACATCGGCCCCAACAACTACCAGCTCTTCCACGCCGACGTCGACCCTCGGAGTCGGCCAGATCCAGCAGGCATTTGCATCTCCTGCTCCAGGAGAGGGAATCAGGCTGAAGTTGATTATTGTGTTCCGTTCCGGACCCAATCCGCGTCATCCCCAGGCGCTGGCTTCCCTGACGGGTATTCAGCCTGTCTGCTTGTTGCCAGCCCTCGAGTTACACGGGCAATGTTTCACTCTCTCCTACCATCCCTTCGCCGTTAACCGTCGTTTGATGCCCTCTGTCGCCCCCCCCTGGCCGCGGTGTTTCTCTTGCCATCCTCTGCGCTGGTCACGCAACTCCACGGTGGACACTTCGCCTCGTCTGATAGCTTCTCCCGTCGGTAAGCAGGCCCGCGTCGTCAGCCCGGCAGATTCATCTTGATATCGAAGTCAAGATTTCCGAACAATTTTGGATTGCCCACACCATGTAAATCTATCCGACATCGACGCCTGTCCCAAACAAGGAGCTTCTCTGGAGCGGCCGCAGCTGTTCCGTGTGTAAGCCTGCCATGGCCGATAGAAACAGCCTGACCACCGACGCCGACGCCGGTCGGCTGGAGCAGGAGCACCACGACGATGACCAGGATGATCCCAAGGGCAAGAAGACGGCTGTCAAGAAGAGGACCAAGACGGGATGCCTCAGTGAGTACTCGCCCCCCCGCACGGCAGCCCCCGAGTCTCGCCGTCTCGCCGTCACGCTCTAGACTCTGACCTTTTGCCGAAGCTTGTCGCAAGCGGCGAATAAAGTGTGACGAGAACAAGCCAAGATGCAAGAACTGCATCAAGTCAAAGCGCGAGTGTGAAGGGTACAACCAAAGGGTCGTCTTCAAAGACCCCTTGGGGGCACAACATGGCCACTTCGCGCCTCCCCTCTACCCGACTGGCACGCCGTATCTCAGCGACACCTTTGCCTCTCACCAGTCTAAGCCACCTGTTCCCATGCCTCTGCAGGCCATCGCACCAAAGCCCTCGCCTTTCGACTTCAACCAAGCTCAAATGTTAGCTGCGCACCCACAACACCCGAGCCTCCATTCCCACGACTTCAACCACGGCCAGATCTCTCCGGGAGGGCACCCATCCATGCCGAACCCTCTGCTGGCGCCCAACTTCCCGCCCAACCCTACGCAACTCGATTACAACTCCGCCCAGCACTACTATTATGCTCGTCAGCAACTCAATCTTGGCGGAGGGTCGTCCAACGCAAACCCGCCTCAGCCTATTGGCACAGCGGCTTTGGGTCGGCCTTTGACCGGGGTCATACGTACCCCGGACAGTGACTACGAAGGCACGCTATCAGAAGATGATATCGACATGGCCGAGTCTGACGACGAGCAACCTGACCCTCGAGCGCTAATGATGTCTGGCTCCAGCCATCTGCTTTTGCCATACGCACGGAGTGGGACAGAGGTTAGGACCTTCTCGGCTTTTGCGCAAGAACAGGCCTTGTCGGAGTACATGAATTATGCGCCAAACTCGGAGCTTCGGAACCAGGCTATGCGGACCATCTTCATGCACTTCGTCAGAGTCACGGGTCCGTCAATGTCATTGTATGAGAGGGACCCTTCTCCGCCGGAAGAGCCGGGCCATTTTGAAGGAAATGCTGAGTTGGGACACAATTTGTTCAGCTGTAAGGCAATCCATCCATCCATCCCCCGTGCCCCCTTCTTTCTGATCACTAATTCTGTAGATACGTTTCCTGTGCTCTCCCTGAACCACCCCGGCCTGCTCCATGCGATCATGGCAATCGCAAGTCTGCAAATATCCAAACTCCAGGGCACACCGGCGACGGCGGCGTTGAAACACTACCACTGGTCGATCCGCCGAATAGCAAAAAACGTGCGGTCACCATTGAGAAGGACGAAACTGTCAACTCTGGCCGCGACTCTTTTGCTGGCATACTTTGAAGTATGGTCTTCGGACCATACCAAATGGTGCAGTCATCTCTTCGGTGCCAGACTCTTGTTCAAGGAAATCGCCCTGAAAGACATGTCCCGGGTATGTCTTCCGGCAAAGCGGATGAGATGGCTTGCCAGCACCGGTTCTGGCAAAGACCCCAATGACATCGACTATCAATTGCTGAGCATAATTACCGGGAGACGAGTATCTGCGGAGGACTACGGTCTCGATTTCGAAGAGGGCCAGCCGCTTGATGGGCGATGCTATTTTACGACGGACAAGGACATTGAACAATACGACATCCTCCGAGATCTGTTCTGGTGGTACGGAAAGATGGATGTGTATCAGAGCATATTGGGAGGAACAAAACTATTGTATGCCCCTCAGGCTGAGCCGCACACTGGACGCACCACTGACAGACCGCAGCATGGAATACGATGCGTGGATGCAATGCCCCCCCAGGGCACCTCTTTCGAACATCAACGCCATGTAAGTGAACCACGTTTGATCGTCATTGCTGGCACCCTTGGAGGCGTGGATTGACGCGACGCAGCTACGGCACGTACGATCATCTAATTCTACTGCTTGGTCGCCTCGCAAGCTTCACGTCAAGAGATGTGGCCAGGAAACGGAAGATGAACCGGACTCAGAGCTCGAGCTCTGCAGGAGGCTCTCCACCCCAGTTCCCGGGTATAGTCCCAACCCACGGAAAGTTTCGTGTCCCAATGGGCTTCAGTCCTCCGATGGGCCGATCTCCACACACGGATCCCAACGACGATTCCGGAGCGCCGCAAAGTTTAGAAGCAGCAGAACAAGAGTGGGAGAGCATCCGACAGGGATTCGAGGCCATGGAGAGCCATCTCGGCGCCCAGTTCAAGCCCCTGAACAGCGAGTATACCGATCGTAAAGAGACGCCCTTTGGGTCGGCATTGCAATACCGCACTTATTCGGTTGCCGGTATTTGGATGAACTACTACATGGGGCTGATTCATCTTTACCGAAGTCGGCCCAATATGCCGGCGGCGGCAATGCAGGCAGCACAGATGGCAGCGCCTTCGACGGCAGGCTATGCCATCCAGATTGGACGTATTGCCGCCGGGCTGGCGGACGACTGCTCGCGAAGGCTGGATGTAAGCACTACGCTCGCCGCGGCGTTTATAGAGAGTTGTTTTTGCCTCTTTGTGGCGGCTGTGCAGGTGCGAAGAAAAACACACACCCCTCTAGCTGATAGCTTCCGCTCACATATATTTCACAGCTCCAAAACAATGACCAACGAGCCTGGGTCATCCAGCGCATGCACGACATATCACGCCTTACCGGGTGGCAGTCCGCGAAGAAGATTGCTATTGGTTGTGAGTCGGCGTGGCTCAAGGCCTTCCAGCTTGGGCATGGGCCCGAGTACAAGCGACCCGAATATCTGCAAGATGTCTCCATATCAGTGTGGCTACTGCCTCGTCGCCTTGATCAGAGGATTTCAGAGCTGGACCAAAGCGAAGAGCCGCGGCTTGTCCTAGTGAGATCTGAACAGACCAACCTGGCTTTCGGGCTGCTGGGGGTGGAGGGTGACCTCGATCGCATCGAACTCGCGGACGATGGATGAATATGAGAGGGGGGAGCCGAGGGACGATAATCCGATGGGGCAAGCATGCAGTGCAATTGTCTGCGGCATTAGAAGAAGCATTTGGCGTCCCGGAAAACTTACCTAGTTATCTTTGAGGCATGCTGTGGCCGTTTTCATTGCACCTGCGAGACGGCGTTGCTCGAGACCCGAGGGTCGAGCATGATTCAATATATGCATTGTCTCATGTTTGGCACCGCCACTGTCGGTACTTCGTACTTTAGATTAATGATACATACATGCTGCGGGTCTGCCAGGTTGGGAGGCTTCGCTTGCACCAACGACGCCTGGCCCCGGATGTGTCTGCGATGTAATTTACCCGTCTATTCTCGACAGCTACATCCCGCTCACGTTCAGTTTGCCGGCAGCCGCTCCACGACGGCGGCCATCTCCTCATCCGTGTATATTCTGAAGCCCTTCTCTTTCGTGACGCTGGCCAATTGTACGTTCTTTGAATCCAACTTCTCCTCCATGACTTGCTTGAGTGTCTTCAGCACCAAGGTTTCGGCATCGACGATGGTCAGGGACTAGACGTGGAACGGGTTAGACGCTGCCGGGCACGGGTCCAGCTCTCCCTACGTACCTTGTGGTATTCATTCTGCAGCTCGGCCTGCGCACCCTCGGAGCCGGAGCCAATGGCCTTGGCGTCGTACCGGTAGAAGGTGCCGCTGGGTTCGGCGTGGAACAGCTGGGGGCCCCGCTCGTCAAAGCCGGCAATCAGGAGCGCGACGCCAAAGGGCCTGCTCATGATGGTCTCCTCGCCGTCGGCACCCTCGCCGAAACGCAGGGCGAGGTCGCAGATGGCCTGGGTGCAGCTCTCGACGCCGAGGGGCTCGTTGTAGTTGAAGGCGTGGCTCTGGCACTCGACGCGAGCGTGCTCGACCATGGAGCGAGCGTCGGCCTGGAGGCCCGACATGGCGCAGCCGATGTGGCGGTCGATCTCGACGATCTTCTCGACCGACGACGTCTCGAGCAGGGTCGAGGTGACGCGCTTCTCGACGCCGAGGACGACGCCCTCGGAGGTGGCGACGCCGATGGCCGTGGAGCCGAGCTTGATAGCCTCGAGGGAGTATTCGACCTGGAAGAGACGGCCTTCGGGGGAGAAGGTGTTGATTCCCCGGTCTAGAACGGGAGCATTAGCGGGTGGATGTTGACCACGAGGCGGGAGCTCGAGGAGGGAGAGGGCATGAGCTTGCCGTATTCAGATCTTGCCATGAACATCTTGGCGGTATTGCTGGTCTGAACTGACTTAGAGCGCCGCAGGGAAGTCGAGAGCGCGGAGCTTGTTGTCGTGGAGAGGGAGACGTGGTTGGCGGAAGGCTGAAGGAGTTGACGAACGGCAGCTCGTTGCTCAGTGCTCAGTGCCAGGTGGTGAGCTTGCCGCTAGGCAAGCACTGGGCCTACGCAGCCGCGCTAACAGACGGGCAGCGGAGGGCCCTGGCGTTGTTGGCGTCACACCAGACCGCTGGATCCGGAGCGGCAGTTATTCCGGGGTGACCCCACGACGCGCCTCGTCGCGGCTACGCGGTTACGGGAACCCCACGTCTCATGCCCATGCGGCCTGGAACTTGAAGGGGTATAATTCCAGGACGGCTACAGCTATAAATTCGAAGACGATTCGACCTACGCGAGGTCCGTGCGACCAAACTTACGTCACCGAAGCTCGCGGGGAAATACATGGTGACCAGCTCCAGGGGATCGTGGGGCGCCTCGCATGCGGCCCGCCAACATGTCCTCGGGCGCCACGAGAGCATCCAGCCGTGCCAACGCATACAGTGACGAGCGATCCCGAATGTCTGGCGCCAATGGCAGCTTCAGGGGCGAACGGAGCGACGCGAAGTCCATTCCTTCTCCTCAGCCCAGCGCCCAGTTTCCCGGCATGGCGCATAAGAGAACCGCGTCGGGGAACCCGCGGCCGCTGAGCAGGACCACGGAGGAGAGGCGGCACGAGGAGCGCAGGGTGACGGAAAGGACGTACGAGGCGCATATCGAGAGGGTGCGGGCTGTAAGCCCAGAGAAGCCGCAGAGGCGGAGTATGCCGGCGGAGAAGAGAGCACCGGAGGTGCGGCGGCAGAAGTCAACGGAGTTGCGGCCCAAGGAGCCCGTCCCGGAAGCCCCCCAAGGTATGTAACAATCCGTCCCCCATGCTACCGGAACTGTCGGGGGCTGATTAGAATAAGCTCCATGGAACCCCGAAGTGACATTGCTACGACACACCACGGCTCCGTTGGCCTCGCGAGTATCGATTCCGCCGCTGGCATCGACCGTACCACAAGCTCCTCAGCCCAAACCCTTGAGTGAACTATCACTGGAGGTCCAGGAGGCAGCCATAGTCGAGGATCTGCTATTTGTCTTCATGGGATTCGAGGGGCAGTACATCCGGTATGCCAAGGGATACAACCCGAGCGAGGAGCGAGATCGCCTATCAGGACCGACGTTTAGGATACTGCCGGGACTCGACCCGAGCTTACATGACCTGACAAAGTCAATGCTGAAGATGGCAACGTACTACTCTGCGCTGGCGGCGTTCGTGGACGTACAAAGCCGGGAAGAGTTTGGCGCCGTCAACCATGCGCTGTGCGCGTCTATCCGCAAGTTCTTGCAGGACTACCTCATCATGATTGCGCAGCTGGAGACGCAGTTCCTAACGAGCGACACGTTTACGGTCCACGTGCTCAACATACACACGATCTCCACGAGCCAAATGATGCTTCATCTGTACTCCCTGGCGCAGGAGCTGTTGAAGAAGAATGCGCTGCTTGATGACGAGAGCGAGGAGGAGGATGAGGACAGCGACGATGACTACGACAAGGTCATTGAGAGACTGAATGATGGAGGCGACCTGCTTCCCGGGAACATGGCGGCCAAGAAGATTTGCAAGGGCGGTGTCGTCCTAGGCTTGGTGACGAGGCGGCTCGAGACGATGTCCGGGGACCCCGCTGCGAGAGCCTTGCTTACGTCGCTATTACGGGATGCAAGCCGACCGTACATGGTCATGCTGAACGAGTGGCTACACCACGGAGGCATCAACGACCCGCACTCCGAGTTCCTCGTCAAGGAGCAAAAGAGCATCCGGCGTGAGAGGCTGGAGCAAGACTACACGGACGAATACTGGGAAAGGCGGTATACGATCCGCGACCACGACGTGCCACCACAGCTGGAGGGTGTTAAGGACAAGGTCCTGCTGGCAGGCAAGTACCTCAACGTGGTCCGCGAGTGCGGCGGCGTGGACGTGAGCAAGGTCGTGGCGGACGTGCCAATGTCGTTCGACGACAGTCGGTTCTTGGAAAACGTCAACAGCGCATACGCACATGCCAACGAGTCGCTGATGCAGCTCCTCCTGACGACACACGCGCTGCCCGCGCGATTGCGGTCGATGAAGCACTACTTCTTCCTCGATCCATCCGACTACTTCTCCTACTTTCTCGAGCTTGGCTCGTCCGAGTTGCGCAAACCGGTCAAGTCTGTCAATACGAGCAAGCTGCAGTCTCTGCTGGATCTGGTGCTACGCCAGCCCGGCAGTATCGTCTCGCTGGACCCCTTCAAGGAGGACGTCAAGGTGGAGATGAACGAGGTCACCCTGATCAAGTCTCTGCAAAGGGTTGTCAACATCACGGGCATTGAGCAGGGCGAGGCGCTGCAGCCTCTCCCCAACCAGCCCACCGATAACGACAAGAACGCCACCGGGTTCACGTCTCTCCAGCTCGACTACGCCGTTCCGTTCCCCGTCTCGCTGGTTATCAGCCGCAAGACAGTCTGGCGGTACCAGGCGCTCTTCCGCTACCTCCTGTCCCTGCGCCACCTCGAATCCCAGCTGTCCACGACGTGGCAGACGCAGACCCGGGGCGTCAGCTGGGCCCACAAGGGCGCCAACCGCGCGCTGGAGATATGGAAGCGCCGGGCGTGGACGCTCAGGGCGAGGATGCTCGTCTTTGTGCAGCAGCTGCTGTACTTTTGCACCGCCGAGGTCATCGAGCCCAACTGGACCAAGTTCATGGCCAGCCTAAGCGCCAGGGATGGCGACCAGGAGAAGAAGCCTGTCATGAGGACGGTGGATGAGCTCATGCAGGATCATGTCGACTTTCTAGATACCTGTCTCAAGGAGTGCATGCTCACCAACAGCAAGCTTCTGAGGGTATGTGTTCCATGGCCCACGTTGCCCCCATCTCGTATGGTCTTGTGACCGGCTAACGTCTACCCCCTAGATCCATTCCAAGCTCATGCAGACCTGCACCATCTTCGCCGCCTACACGAACTGGCTCACCCGCGAGCTCGAGAAGTCCGACCCGGACCTCTCCGGCCCCAGCAAGCCCGCCACCATGACGGCCGACCAGTGGAGGCGCTTCCAGGCCACCAAGGCCGTCCAGCGGGGGTCGACCTCGCAGCACCACGACCCCTCGCCCCCGTCGGCCGACGACGCCGAGGCCCGCGTCAACAACCTCTCCGAGATCATCCGCAAGTGGGAGGGCAACTTCAGCAGGCACCTGCAGATCCTGCTCGACGCCCTCAACCACTACGCCGCCACCGAGACGGTCGTCCTGCTGAGCCTGTGTGCGCGGCTGAGCACGGCGAACCAGGGGACCGAGTACGCGGGGCTGCGGACCGAGGAGGACGCTGCTTGATTAGACGGCTGCGGAAAACACGCGGGATGCTGTCTGTGACGGATGCTGTGGCTGCTGAAAGATGGATGGGACTGCGCGCATGCGCATGATGGGTTTGGTGCCGGCGTTGGGGGATAGCTACTTGTACAGCAAGCGAGGGCATCATGTGCAACGAAATTCAGATACCACGCGTCGAGATAATGAGTGAATTCAATGAAGAACAAAAGAGAAGTGATTTTGTTCGTTGCCTGAAGAAACCGAGAGTCCAGTCTTCCGCTTATCATGATATGCTGTGTCTTCCTTCAGGCGCCACTCCAGTTCATGCCCTCGTGAGAGTCGTGTTGTATAAATGAGATGTATGCCTCGCCACCAAGATGCAGTCATGTCTTTGGTATCTCCATGCCGCCCCCCCATCCTCTGAGCAATTACTGTACGACTGGCCATGCAACCCAGCTACCTAGCCCCCATGCTCACCATACATCCTGGAAACGCCATTCGTAAATGCTCAATGTAGGAGGTGTGTTAGTCCTCCGTTTCCCGTGTGCCATAATTCGTTACTTGAAAAGACTGCGCAAATCCATGAGTTTCTGTCTCGCCGCCTCCGCCTTGTCCAGCCCTCTGCTCTGCCCGTCCATGCTGAGACTCGCGAGCTTCATCTTTTTATCCTGGAGCTCCAGCATCCTCTCCTCGAAGCTGCCCCGCATGATGTACCTGACCGTACGAACGGGTCTCTTCTGGCCCAGGCGATGGACACGGTCGACAGCCTGCGCCTCCGCTGCCGGGTTGTACTGCGGCTCCATGACATAGACGTTGTTGCCGGCAGTCAGGTTGAGGCCAAGCCCACCAGCCATGATGGAGACGAGTATGACCTCGACACTGTCGTCGTCGCGGAAACTGTCCATTGCTGCCGTCCGGGCTGGGCGCGACATGCTGCCATCCAGTCTAGCAAATGAGATGCCCGCGGCATTCAGCGCCAGCTCAATCAGGTCCAGGTTCGACGTCCATCCCGAAAAGACAACCGACTTGAATGGAGGTTCGGACGGGTTCGCCTTGCTTGCGGCTTTGGATTTCAGAAGATCGTCGACCAGAGCCTTCGTCTTTGTATGAGGACCGTCATACTTGTCAAGCTTCTTCCGAGAATTCTTGGCCTTGGCCTTAGCAGGGCCATCATGCTCGGCATCCACATCATCGCGGCGAAGCTCAACAAACTCCAATCGAACGGCGGAGTTGCACACAGGGCAGGGGCCAGTCCACTGGCCAGGATGCAACATCGCCCTGGCCCGTTCTTGATATGTCCTGATGCACGAGCGGCAGACAACATGGAAGCAAGCCGTCATGTAGCCAAGGATGTCGTCTTGGTTCTCCGCGTCGATATTCTGACCCTCCGCGGAGTTTAGCTTCTTGCTGCATTCTATGCATGCGTCGTTGTTCGTTTCTTGCATAAGCGCAAACATCTCATGTGCCTTTTGATGCGACAAAGCAGGTCCGTTACTGTCATCGTCGTCGTCAATGTCGATGGCCGTTTCGGCCGACATGCCTCGCAGAGCGGCTAGGTCCTCATCGTTAAGTAGATCTTTGCCGTGCGCGCAAAGCAGCCGCAGTCGTAGAATGGCCTTGAGAATGTGAATATACGTGTTGCCTCCCAGCACCTTGCTGGTGTTTGAACCAGCCAACACCTTGACGCGATCCTGGGCGTTCCTCGCGAACATGTCATAAACCGCCCGCTCTTCGGCGTTGAAATCGAGTCTCACAACAAGATCCTCCCGTGGTGGCAAGTCGATCTTGTCCTTGAGTCGGCGGAGAGTGATTGAGTCGACGAGGACGCGCAATTTTGGCACAATCTCCGGGTCACAAGCTTTGAATGGCTCCACGATGTAGCGGTTGAACTTGGGTCGGTCATCGAAGGGATACAAGCGGAGGAAGCCCAGCAGCGCTGCCAAGTCGTCCAATCGATTCTGCACTGGGGTTCCCGTGACTGCCCATCGCCGCTGTGCCTGAAGGCGGCACATGGCCTTGAACTGTAGCGTAGATTGTTCGCGGATCATGTGAGCCTCATCGAGGACAATGCGGAACCAGCCGATCTCTTCCAGGGGGTACACGCCATCTTTGCGTTTCCGACGGGAGCTCAGCTCATTGGAGACCGAGCCGTAAGTAGTAATAACGATGTCAAACGCAGCGAGTTTAGCAGGGTCCTTGATTCGATTCGAACCGTGGTATATATGGCAGGAAAGGGCACCGGGCTGAAGGTGTTGCTTCATCTGTTCTTCCCAGTTGGTGATTGTACTCAGTGGGCAGACTATCAAAGTAGTCTTGGCCTGGCGCGTCACTGGCACCGGGTCAAAGTTGGGCTGCTGCATCATCAAGCCATCGTTTTTGTTTGGCTTGGGTTCCAGCGCGGGGCGCTGCACTGGTTCGAGGAGGCCCCATTTGTGAGCGTCATCGGTGGAGCTTGCGATGAGAGACAATATGCTCAAGGTCTTTCCAAGGCCCATCATGTCGGCCAAGATTCCGCCGCGGGTTTCTGGCGGCGGCTCTCTCTGCTCTTGCCCAGTGATGGCATTGGAATACATCCTCTGGCCGTTGGCATTGACCTTGGTCTGCCAGAAAGACACCATACCCTTCTCGTTGAATTGATCCTGCAACGGCTTCTCTCTCATTGCCATGAAGTAGAGTCCTTGGCTCTGATGCTTAAGCAGAGGCGTCGTGACACGTGAATCTGGGTTCATGCCGGGGAGATCGTCATTTCTCTTGAGAGAATCGAATACACCCATGACCTCGGAGCGAATCTCCTCCACGGTTCGGTTGGCCAGACTTGCGTACGAACCCTGCGAATCCGTGGGGTACACTTTTGGTGGCGGCGGCCGATACTCGGTATTGTGAGGGTTGAGGACTCTGATGCCCTTTTGGACGATGTACGGTGCGATGAGCTTTAGATTGTGCTTCTGGAGGAGGATGCCAACGTTTCTCGAGTATCTGCGTGGGCCGTACATGACCACGTCCAAGGGGTAGGTGCGTGAGGTTGGCTGGCCGGGTTCCTCGCCGGCCCTCTTAGGGTGAGGCGGGATCCGACACTCTGTCCTCAGGCGAATGTTGGTATCGAGTAGAGGGCAGAAAGCTGCGGCGCTGTTGGGCTCGATGAGGCCAATGATCTCCCGGGTGTGGTCAGTCGCGTGTATCTTTAGCGACCTCTCTCCTACCTGGCGTCTCAGATTAATCTTGATGGCTGGTTGATAGCCCGGCCCCCAAAGACTCTGCATTCCAGGTTTTGGAGAGGGAACTTTGGTGCAGTTGATGCCGCTCTTGACCATGCCGTAGCAGACTTCCTCATCCTTGGGATCGCCCACTACCGTGACATCGTCGTCATTACCTGCGGTGGTCAGCAAGGGCTGCTTCAATGAGGACGGCAGCGCCTCTTACCGTCAGTCAAGTCTACTGTCAGCGTCTGTGGCAGGCCCTGCCCGTTGGCCTCCTTTCGTCTTTCCGCGATGTACTGCCCAAGTACACCGCTGCTGCTGCGGACAGGAATATTGTTGGTCCTAGCAGCAAAATCCTGCCCGTCTTCCGTCTTGCGGCGTTTGGCTTGCGGGATAGAGGAGCGGCTCTGGACATTATTCATGCGCTCGATCCAGCTTCCAACGCCATTTGCGCTTGGCACATCGCTGTTGCTGGGGGTCGAGGCACCGCTGGGTGGGCCACTGGACGAAGTTTCGTTGGCATTCGCAAACTGAAAGACCATGGACTCCGGAGCGGCGGTGTTGGAGCGCTCTCTCGAGGCTTGGTACTGTCCACCTAGCGACAGGTTCGAACCCGAGCTTCTCAAGTCGACTACACTGTTGGCTCGGCGGCTGGGCTGTAGCAGCGCGGTTGCGTTCCACGAGGGCACGGCGCCCTGAGGGTGAGACGATCGGCCTTGCACAGCATGACTGTCAGGACGGTGCTCGGATGAGAATACGGTCGAGCCAGGAGTTCCTGCCAGCGGCGGCGAGACTCCTGGAAACATGACCGGCTCACTTGAAGCTGCGGCATGTGATGGACTGTGGGGTAGCGGGTATGTACCGTTCGTGGCCATGTCGTCGGCGGCGCAGCTAGATGAGAGGAGCGAAGCTTGCGTCAGATAGAGCGTTTTACCGCCGAAGATGCGAAGGGGTGCGTCGTCATCAGAGGTTCATGGCGATGCGAGGTGCAGAAGCGACGTTGACGAGGACGAGTTGCGCGGTTGGAACAAACGGTCAAACGGGAGTGCTCTGATAAGGACAGGCAGGCGGGCGTTATCGGGATGCGACCCGCTGTGCACAGTGGCTCGGGAAGATGGATGGAGACGGCGATGGGTGATGGAATGAGGCGAGCCAACGAGGGAGACGGGAGCCTCCGTCACACGCGCACACGCGCAAACACCAGATGCACAGCGCACGACCACGCTATGCCTGGGGTTTGAGGGTACGTGGTGCGAGTCGAATGGTTATTAGAAGAAAACAAAATGCGGTTGAAGGAGGCAGCGGAGGAAGAGGCTCTCGGATGCACGACCCTACAAGGAGACGCCGCTCCTGCTGCACGCCAGCGAGGTCACCTGCACGGCACTGTTTGCAGTTCGCAGGTGAGCGGCGCCTTTTATTGGCCGGTGTGACCCCCCTGGTCCCGCCTAGCTGGCACCTCGAAGTCCCTGTGCACGCGCACGTGAGCACTCTAGACTTTGCTTTCTCGTAGATTTCGACTGCCGCGGCGGGCGCTGAGCTGAGGGGCAATCAGCAGTGGGCGGTGGATGCAAATGGATGGTCAAGGGAGTTCTTTCAGAGTTGCACCAAACCACCAAACCGCAGCCCAAGGTGCAGCGGAGTACCTATCCAACTATCGTACTCGTATGCCTACCCTGGACCCCACGGGCTAGCTCTGGATGCTTACCTAAGACGCCGTCCACATCCTCAATTTTCGTCAATTTGGCAGAGCCGCGCATGTGCCCCGCCATATCCCCGCCAGCGCCAGACGTCGAAGCCAAATCGTCGTCGCGTGCGGACCTCCAAGGCCCGACCAAGATTGCCTCGCCTCCTCGAGAACCCCTGGCAAGCCATCGGTGACCATGGATATCACCAGCTTCGTGGTCCAGGGACGCGACCAGGCCCTCCTCTACGGCGACTACTCCACCTACCACACCCAGCTCGCTAAGCGCCTCCTCAACTCGCGCAAGAAGCTGGGCATTGCGACCAAGAACCGGGGCAAGTTTCACAAGAAGGACGCGGTCACGGCCGAGGACGTTGGTGGCAGCCATGAGTGAGAGTCCTTCTCCTCGAGATCGTGGGGGCCATCCCTTTCGCTGACCTTGTTGCCAGATATGTCAACCTGCTACTCCTCACCAGCGAACGAGCCTGGGCTCAGGCAATGAGCATCAAGTCGGCTCACACAACCGGACAGAAGGGAATTGCAGGCCGCACCCGCTCCCACATCGTGTCGCGTCTGGTCAAGGCTGCCCGAATCGCTCAAGACCTCGTCGACGTACTCTCCGAGACAGGTGCTTCGGGCGCATCTTCGACCGATGTCCTCGAGGCCAAGGCGTACGCTGCCCTGATCCAGGGAGCCATGCAGTTCGAAAAGCACAGCTGGGAGCCCTGCCTGCAAAGCTACGCCATTACTCGCGTCATTTACAGCGCTCTGGCGACCGCTGGCAAAGGCGATCTCTTCAAGGACCTCCTCTCCGAGACCATAGACCCTTCCATCCGCTACGCCGCTTATCAATTGAAGACGCCTCGAACCGTCCCGATCCCTACGATTGCCAGAAAAGCATTTCCCCGAACAGACGGCGCATTGGTCCGAGAAATCAACAAGATCGACCAGACCATTCTTGCTGAAGGCGACGCAGCGTCCGAGGCTGGCGCTTCGGCCGCCGAAAACGCCCCGAGGATGCTGACCTGGCGGTCCCGTGAGGTACAAATCGAAGATGCCCAGATCTCTCTGGCCTGGGCATCCGTCGACGGTGCAAAGTCGCGACTGGCAGAAACTCTGGCGGGATCCGAGGACCGGGAGCCTTACGAGGTGGCAGCAGCTTATGACGAGATTCTGACAGCTACCCAGGATGCCGTCGACGCTACGAAGCAGGCCATTGACGAGCTGAAGGGCGAGAGAGTTGCCCAGAGCGACCCCCGCATGCAACGACTGCAGATCACTCGCACCGCGGTCAACTACGAGATGATTAGCTGGAGAATCGGCCGCAACCGCGTATTGACCGGCCGGCAGGATGGCGCACCCGAGGAATACGGCTCACTGAGGCGGAAGAAGAAGACCAAGACCGCGTCGGCGGCGGCAGCGAAAGAGAGGGAATTGCCGACGAGCAGGAAGCTGGCGAAGCTCAAGGAGAAGCTGGCGCTGTACGACGGAACTCTGCAAAACCTGCAGTCCATCAAGGAGCTCCCCGGTGTAGCTGCTGATGAGGGACTTGCCACGAAACTCGACGCCTTCCAGGCATACTTTGAGTCGCTAAAGTGGGTTTCCCCGACGCTACTCCGACTGTCTGTCCTTTCCCAACTAACCCATCTGCAAGATGCCTCTCGATTGCGCGGTCGCATGCCATCATCGGCGGCATTGCCAACGCACTGGCCTTGATTGACCGCTCTGTGAAGTTGTCCAAGGATGCAGCATCGAAACTACCGCAGTCTAGGGATGCTGCGAACACGTCCCCCTTAAACATCGAAGTCACACCCGCAGCGGTTGACTCCCTGGGGAAACTGCTCAATGGCGAGCTGCAGCGACACCGTGCCATCGTGCACATCGACAATCTCCGCAAGGATGGCAAGGACGGGGCCGGAAACGGTGCGAAGGAGGTCCCATTGATCGAGCGGCTGCAGGACTATCCCGCCCACGGCGTGGACCTCGACAACCTCGTCGAGTTTCCCCCCAAGATGGGCCTCATCCCCATGAAGCCCATCTTCCTCGATGTTGCCTGGAACTACATCGACTATCCCGGAAAGACCCCTCCAGAGACACCCTCGGCGACCCCTGGCGAGCCGGCACAGGAGCCTGCGCCACAGCCCAAGAAGGGCTGGTTCAGCTTCGGAAGGTAGATGAATGTGCAATAAAATCATGCGCTGGGTTATTGTGCCTGGCGTGATCTCTCTAGTTTTCGCATTCTGCAGCAAATCTCACTGCGCGTCGCGTGTTTCCGTGATGTTATCGTCAATGTCTTATACCCTGCCAATGGCACCATGCAATATGTTTTTGCGACGGCTACGCTACGTTCCTCGCCGGCGATTGTGGAATGATGATGCACTCAAAGGGGAAGTAGGCCCTTCCCTTTCTCCCTGCATGCCAACAAAAAAAAAACTCGCAGCTCCTCGTAGAAGCACTTTCATCTTTGCCATTTTCTCACTTTTCTCATGACAGGCTCCAATCCATGACGGCGTCGGCGGCCCGTCCTCCCACGATGCCTTCCCGTCCGCCCCCGCCCGAGGCCTTCACCAGCCCCCCTCAAACGCCGTCGCCACGCCCGTCCACAGGCTTCCTGCGCCCGTCCCTCACGCCCACCCTCCCCGCGCTGTTCATCTCCCTCACCGTGTTCGCCCTGCTGCTTGCCCTGCTGCTCGTCCTGAACCTGCGGCCGCGCCTCGCGCGACGACGCGACAATACCAACCGCCGCAGCCTCCACGAGATGTCCTCTCGGCGGCAGAGCCTCTACGACTTCACGGGCTTCAACGTCGCGGCCGGGCCGGAGGTGTCGTCGTCGCCGCGGTCGAGCATGTACATTCCCTACCTCGTCTTGGGCTTCGCCGACGACGCGAACCAGCCCCTGCTCCAGCGGTACAGGGACGACCCCGACGACCCGGGCCTCGAGCTGTATGAGGCGACCTGGCAGAGACGGGATGGCAAGGGCGGCAGGCCGGATCTCATGCACTGGCACGGGACGAACATGCTCAATACGGCGTGGGGATGGATGGCATGAGATGATTGCTGCTCCAGTTGGAGACACCTCGACACCAAACATCCAAAGGTCTGGATATACACATCATGAAGGGACTTTGGTTGGACACGGAGGGGGTCAAAGGGACAGGCAACCAAAATGTTACTCTTTGCAGAGAAGCTTGAGGGGGGAGGTGTTATTATCATCTACCTTTACAGGTCTTGCACCAAGTACATTTTGCCATCCGGAAAACACTTGCCCCTCGTGCGTCCATGCCATCATCTCATAAACACAACCAGAGATAACTCTCAGAGGTTTTGATGCTCCAACGCCAAAATTCCAGCCAACCATGGTATTAATAACATGGGGTAAAAAGTGTGAATGCATAGCAGCTGAGGCGGGATATGAGTACATTGTAAATACAACAGGAAGAAAAGGGATCTATGCCACTCCCACGCTTCTCATCTCAAATATTCGAACAAATCTTTCAAAAAGGATCAAGACGCCGGCTGTTTAGGGCTTGTTCTCGTCCTTCTTCTCGCCCTCGGGAGCCTGCTGCTCGCCAGAGGACTGCTGGCTCTCGCCGCTCTCGTTGCGGGCCTTGTGCATCTTGTCGAAGAGGTTCAAGCTGGCCATCTGGAGCTCGTCGGTCTTCTCCTTGATCTCAGTGGCGGTGGCAGTGCCCTCGCCAGACTGGGACTTGGCAACGAACTCGCGGAGAGTGGTGATCTTCTCCTTGATGCCGTCGGCCTCGGTCTTGTCGAGCTTGTCGGAGTACTCATTCAGGGCACGCTCAGTGTCGTTCAGGACGCTGTCGGCGCGGTTGGCAGCCTCAATGGCAGACTTGCGCTCCTTGTCGGTCTCGGCGTACTTCTCAGAGTCCTCAACCATCTGCTGGATCTCGTTGTCAGACAGACCAGAGCCGGAGGCAATGGTGATGGACTGGTCCTTATCGGTGGACTTGTCCTTGGCGTGGACGTGGACAATAGAGTCGGCGTCAATGTCGAAGGTGACCTCGATCTGGGGAACGCCACGGTGGGCAGGGGGGATGCCGACGAGCTGGAAGTTGCCGAGCATCTTGTTGTCGCGGACGAGCTCACGCTCACCCTGGTAGACCTTGATCTCGACAGCAGTCTGGAAGTCGGCTGCAGTAGAGAAGACCTGGGACTTCTTGGTGGGGATGGTGGTGTTGCGGTTGATCAGACGAGTGAAGACACCGCCCAGAGTCTCGATACCGAGGGACAGAGGAGTAACATCCAGGAGCAGCAGGTCCTTGACCTCGCCAGACAGGACGGCACCCTGGATAGCGGCGCCGATGGCAACAGCCTCGTCAGGGTTGACAGACTTGGCAGGGTCACGGCCGAAGATGCTCTTGACGGACTCGGCGACCTTGGGCATACGGGTCATACCACCGACCAGGATCACCTCCTGGATCTCCTTGGCCTGAAGGTTGGCATCCTTGAGGGCCTTGCGGACAGGGTCAATGGTGCGGGAAATGAGAGGGTCGACCATCTTCTCCAGCTGGGCACGGCTGAGCTTCATGTTGATGTGCTTGGGGCCAGAGGAGTCGGCAGTGATGAAAGGCAGGTTGATATCAGTCTGGAGAGACGAAGACAGCTCAATCTTGGCCTTCTCGGCAGCCTCGCGGATGCGCTGAATGGCCATGCGGTCGCCGGACAGGTCGATGCCCGAGGTCTTCTTGAAGTCGGCAACCATGTGACGGACGAGGTGGATGTCGAAGTCCTCACCGCCCAGGTGGGTGTCACCGTTGGTGGACTTGACCTCAAAAACGCCGTTCTGGATCTCAAGAATGGAGATATCGAAAGTACCACCACCAAGATCGTAGACAGCGACGATGCGGTCAGCCTCCTTCTCCAGACCGTAGGCAAGAGCAGCGGCAGTGGGCTCGTTGACGACACGGAGGACGTTGAGTCCAGCAATCTGACCAGCGTCCTTGGTGCTCTGGCGCTGAGCGTCGTTGAAGTAGGCGGGGACAGTGACGACAGCGTTCTTGACAGGCTTGGACAGGTAGGCCTCAGCGGTCTCCTTCATCTTGTTGAGGACGAAGCCACCGATCTGAGAGGGCGAGTACTTCTGGTCGCGGGCAGAAACCCAGGCGTCGCCGTTGGAGTGCTGGACGATCTTGTAGGGCACCTCCTTGATGTCTCGCTGCACCTCGACGTCGGTAAACTTGCGTCCTATTAACCGCTTGGTGGCGAACAGGGTGTTCTCTGGGTTCACGACGGCCTGTCGCTTAGCGGCGACACCGACGAGTCGCTCGCCGTCCTCGGCGAAGGCAACGACGGAAGGAGTAGTGCGAGCACCTGGGAGAAGCATGTTAGCTGCGTGCACGGCACGGCGGCATTGGGTCTGCTGGCGAGCGCGTACCTTCGGAGTTCTCAATAATGCG
Source organism: Tolypocladium cylindrosporum (assembly GCA_024340765.1). Taxonomy (NCBI): domain Eukaryota; kingdom Fungi; phylum Ascomycota; class Sordariomycetes; order Hypocreales; family Ophiocordycipitaceae; genus Tolypocladium; species Tolypocladium cylindrosporum. The sequence continues at coordinate 5,261 of JALHCC010000183.1, read as the reverse complement.
AGGCACCTTGCCCTCCATGATGGCAACGGCGGAATTGGTGGTACCCAGATCAATACCGATCACGGAGCCCTGGACCTTGCCCTCGCCCTCGGCGGCAGCTGTGGACTCATAGCGAGCGAATCTAGAGGCCAGCGGGGCCCTGGCAAAGGCGGCCGACCGGGCTGTGATGGGGGTGGCTCGGGGAAGCTGTCGGAAAAGACCGTCAGGAGCTGCGACGGGGACGGGTGGCTGGCGCGCGATGACACGGGAGGCAATAACTTACAGCTCGGGAGAGACGCGAAGCCAACATCTTGATGGTGAAGATGGGGGTATACAATTACAGCAAATTAGGAAGATGACGCGCTCGGAGGAGAGGTATTGAGAGAGAGGACGTCGGGAGACGGAGGTGGTGATGAGGACTGGAGATGATGGAAGGGGAGGGAAAGCGAAGCGAATTTTTTTGGCCCGAGAAAAATGGATAACCCCGGCCATAGAAGCCGAAGGAAGGAGGCAATCAGAGGGAGGCCCCCACCTGAGGTCGGTCCTCGGCGCGGACTATAGTTGGTCCGTGGTCACCCGCCTTCTGGGCAAACCATCCAAGACATCCCTGGCCAATGGCGCTCTCATTCTCCGTCTCTGTGACGATTGCTCTTTTGGGGAGGTGATCTGGAGATATCCATACAGCTTCGGCATTCGGGTTTCCAATGCAGGTCGCTGCGAGATGCAAATCCCATCTTGGCTGGGTGCCTGGCAACCAGGATGAGCTTGATCTAACCGCTGTGGTGAGCAGCGGTGCAGCAATGGATTTGAAGCCAAGCTTGCTCGTCGCTGGGGTAGAGGCGTGACCGGGGCACGGAGAGGAACTCGCCTCGCCGTGGGGGCATCATGGAGGAGGAGGCTGCATAAACATGTGCGACCGTGTTGGTTCTGCTTGGACGGACAGATAATCTAGCCTTGTCGTCGTTGCAACTCTGAATCTTCGTCTTGCATCATCTTGCCTCTCGTGATGTCTCTCGAGCGCACATCGTTTCCTGCCATGTGCCTCTACCGTCCGCCGACGGCGCGAAGCCAGAGCCAGCGGCAGGGCAACTCTGCAGCGTGCCCCAGAGATGTTTGTTGGTCCGCCTGCAGCGATGCCACCGTTACTTCGCGCACCGCAATAGGTAGGTGCCCAGCACTAGCATCGTGCACTCCAGGTTCTCCAGAGGAGCCGCAGCGACGAGGCCCAGCGAGGATAGGAAGGTGAGCCACAATTAGCTGCGCTGCAAGGAACTCGGGGGCACGGATGCTGGCAAACTCCAGGTGCAGTACGGAGTAATGGCTGCAGTTCCGCCTCACCCAGACAGAACCTGGCACAACGGCAGCTGCCTCAATCAATCTTCCGTGCGGACAGCTGTCCATCACTGCGAGATCCCTTTGCCGGTAGAGCGCCTCCTGACGTCTCCTGCATCTCCTAACTGTCTTCTTCGTGCTAATATTACTGTCCAGTTTTGTTTTTGTTTTGGGTGCACAGCTGGAGGAGGCGCATTCAGACGTCATCATCCGCTGTGAGCTTAGCGACCCCAGTTGGCAGGCTCCCCAAACCGCCGTCGGATTCCCAAAGCTACACGCACTAGGCGCCGCACCGCACCTCACCTCACCTCATATTCCTCGCCTCATCACCACGCCAGTCAACGATCCATTCCCTGGCTCGCCTCTCCGACATCGACTCGCTGCTGCCGCCCCCGTCGCTCGCAGCATTCATTGCTTGGCCGTCGCCACGCCTCTCGCACCCCCAACCAACGGCCTTGTTCAGCTGCGAGACACCACACTGGACACGCCTGGCAGGGCTTGGAGGGCACACGATACGCCATCGGGCCCCAGAGCTCACGAGGCACCTCCGAAAGCACCGCAGAGTCGTCGCGGCTGCCCTCGGCTGCGGCCAAGACGGCGGCACCGGCCATGGCAGCCAACGACGATGGCATGTTTGTCTCCCCCTCCCCCCTCCTCCTCTCACCGCGTGTCTGTGCTGATGGAATCATAACTGTCGACAGGTCCTACCCGACCGAGAGCATCGTCTCCAAAAGTGCGCGCAAACACTACCGCGTCCCGGTCCGATCGCAGTACGTCGCTCTTGCTCTTAGCAGCCCAATCTCCCCCTCCCTCTCTGCCGGACATTTGCGCTGATGATAATGTGCCTCCAGGCATTGGCAGCTGCGCTCCCTCATCAGCGCCGAGAAGCGACATATCGTGTACTTCCCCGGCGGCAACGGGAGCAACCACGTACAACGCCTCGATACCATTACCCACGAATGCGAGACGATCAAACTCCTGACCTTTGCGCCCCGCTGCTTGGAAGCCGATAATGGGTGGCTGTGTTGTGGGAGCGAGAATGGCGAGTTTGTTGCCATCCGGCTCGATGATGGCAGCGAAGACAGTCAAAGTTCTGAAGTTAGCCTCGAGCTTGACGCCGAGACAAGGCATCAGCTCGGCCTCGACGGATTGCGCGACGACCCCCTCCTCTCGCTCCTCGCCCAGGCTCGCCGGTCGAATAAGAGCCTGATCGCAAAGAGCATGAAACTGGCCAAGGACCGGGTCAATTGTGTCACTCTCTGGTTTCCGTCGACGGTGCTACCCGCGGCCGATACAGCCTACACGGAAGGAGTGGCCGTATTGGCCAACAATGACCGAACGGTGGTGCTCGTGAGCCTGCGCGACTTTGAACGAAGCGAGAAGACGGAGCCCCTCGATGTGGTTACCTACCCCGACTTCGTGAACCGCGCCATCATCTCCCCCGACGGGCGACTTCTGGTTGCTATCCTGGACGACCCCTATCTATATGTGCACGAGCGTGTGGAGCGCTCTGTAGAGTCGCCGTCCTCTTCATCTAGCGCGTCCAGCGGGTATCAGTGGGAGCTGAAGCAGAGGTTCTTGCTCAAGAGCCAGAGAAAGGACGACCGATCCGACAGCCGCGGGAGTTTCGCCGCGTGCTTTTCTTCGTCGGGGGCTTACCTGGCCGTAGGAACGCAACACGGCACCATCTCAATATTCGATACGACCCTGCTTACTGAGCTCGGCTCTGAGCCCCTCATCACCACCTTCAAGTCTTCACGTCCAGAGAGTGGACCAGGGGCAGTTCGAGACATGGCATTCTGTCCGGGGCCTTTTGATATTCTAGCGTGGACGGAAGACCGCGGGCATATTGGGTTTGCCGACATGCGAAGCAACTTCATCGTTCGCCAGATTGTCGACATCAATGTTGACCGCGATTTCGATCACATCGACATCCTTGACCGCAATACCATTGATCCCCGGTTGCTGAACAGCCAGGGCGAGCGGCGCAGCAACAGGTCGCCCCCGTCGGCCACTGCGCGCAGGCAACATGAGGAGGGCCTAGAGACGCTGAACCAGCCGCTCACGGCCAACGAGACGTTGGTCTTGGAAGCTATCCAAGGCGACCGGCGCCGTCGAGATCGATTATCTCCGAGAGGTGCCGAGGAAGGGTCAAGAGGACCGCCAGAGTTGACTTGGACCTATCTATCAAATCTTCGAGGTAACAATGGCGAGCCCCCGCGGCCAAGGGAACGCAGCAGCAGTGTGGGCCGCGGGATGGGAGACATGCTGGGCTCTTACAGAGACCAGCGGGAACGAACCTCGGAGCGTGTACGCAGCGCGCGACAGCTCGTGCGCGAGGCTGGAGAGCAACGGCAAACTGTGCGTCGACCAGACCAGCGCCTCATGGACAGGATCGGCGAGACGGTCGCAGCTATGCGTGACCAACGCGAGAGGCCCGACGCGGCGTACCTAAACGTCTTCGAAATTCTGCAGGCCAGGGAACGCCCACCCGGAGAAGCCGATCACGAGGATTCGTCGCTCCTTGTGCCACTCGTCAACCAAGCGATGAATCGGTGGGAGGAGAGTGCCATCAGAGGAACACTGGCCGCCGACCACGGCGTGTTTGAGGTCCCTCCATCGCCAGACAACACTGCTGGGCTGGCTTGGACCACTGACGGCCGCAGCTTGTACGTGCTCTGCCTGGCCACTTTACTTACTTGAATTGCGAAAGCTAACACCATGTCCTATAGGTTTGTCGGGGCGCAGAATGGCATCTACCAGCTACGCATCAACGTCCAGAGTCGGAAGTTTTGCCCGAGCATCACCATGAGCTGAGCAAACCGGTGCAAAAGAAGTTTAATTTGCAGGAGTATTTCCCCGCCGCCGACCCTTTGCGCGGCGAGATCGACACGGCGTTTAGGGCTTGGCTATGAGGCGTTTCGGGGACGGGGTTGCTTTCACCCAGCACGCACGCCACGGGGTCGTGTTGTTGTCATCTCGCCGACGATGCTCAGTGGCAGGTGACGACGAGCTAATGAAACGGGACACGGGTTCACAGCTTCCCTCGCATGGATACCTCGGGAAGGGCATATGGAAGTCATTCGCTATGTATGTGCTGTGGCGTTCTACATGTATCTGTCAGAGCCAACACGTCGCCGACTGTGCGCTGCCTGCTTGCTCTGCCTTGCTGTATGATATCCCGAATCTTGTTCGCTTTTTGTGCGGAAGAAGACTAAATTGGTTGGTCGCTGCAAGCAGAGTCCCATGGATCAGAGCGGGTGACTGTGCTTCGATGTGTCCCATCATCTGCCGCCGCTTCCGTGCATCAGCTGGTCGACCTCCTCGGCGATGGCGAGACTGCTCGTCAGGCCGGGGCTCTCGATGCCCAGCAGGTTGACCCAGCCCTCGTACCCGTCCTCCCTCCTGATGATGAAGTCGTTGAACCCGGCGCCCGTGCCCACGGCGGCCTTGTCGCTCAGCTTGGGCCGTATGCCGGCGTAGTCGGGCGTCAGGCAGCTCGCGTCCACGCCGGGGAGGTACTTTTCGATCTCGGCGACGGCCCGGGACAGCCGCGCGGCGCTGACGGCCAGGTCGTCGGGCGACTCGACCCACTCGACGTCCGGGCCGAAGCGCACGCGGCCGCCGAGGTCGAGCGTCAGGTGCGTGCCGAGGCCGCCGGCGCCGGGCTCCGGCGCCGGGTAGATGAGCCGCGAGACGCGCGGGTGGGAGGCGGCGTAGGAGAAGTAGTTGCCCTTGGCGAAGAAGAGGCGCCGCCGCCGCGGCCCGGGCACGATCATGTTGTGCACGTCGACGGCGCCGAGGCCCGCGGCGTTGACGAGCGTCTCGGCCGTGACGGTGGAGGCCTCGCCGGTGGCGGCGTCGCGGACGTCGACCTCCCAGCCGGCGCTGCCGGGCGGCGACGACCCCAGCGGCCGCACGCCGACGACGGGCGAGTTGAGGGCCACGAC
>JALHCC010000182.1:0-38404 GCA_024340765.1 Tolypocladium cylindrosporum | reverse complement strand
GGGGCCCAGCGCCGCCCACGCCGTCTCCCGGGCCGCGGGCTCGGCCGCGGCGACGACGTCCCGGTACGTGGGCAGCCCGCGGTCCTGGCCGCTGCGGCGAGACTCGTCGGACTGGCGCTGGATCTCGTCGGTCCAGAGGTCGATGGCGGCGGCGAGGAAGGCCTGGTTGGCCTCGCGCAGCGCGCCGCCGTGCGCGTCGAGGCGGGCCCGGTCGCGCGCGTGGTCGGCGTCGAGCGCGTGGAGCGTCTTGCCCAGGCGGTACGCGAGGCAGGACAGGAAGCTTTCGGTGCGCCGCTGGGCCGCTGGGCTCCCGATGCACGCCGCGACGGGCCGGAGGCTGTTGCGGTCTGGCAGCCCGGGTATGTCGGCGGCGTCGTCTGGCCCTGAGCTGCAGACGCTGGAGGAGTCCGAGTCGGCGCCTACAAGGAAGGCATCCTGCATCGGACTCGCTAGCTCATCGTCCGCATCGAACATCTCCTCGTCCTCTCGCTCGTGCCAGCGTATCCTCTGCTCAGGCTGAATCTCTGGCAGAGCCCGCGCAACCGTCAACTTTCCATCCGGAGCCGGTTTTGTGCTATATCCAGTCAGCGCTGCGTCCCTCGGGATCCGACCACGGGCAGCAGACCGTAGAATGCCGAGCTCGCCCAGCTTGGCGGCGTCTCTCACGGCCTCCTCGCGCGTGAAGCGGTACAGCCTCACCGGTCCGCGGCACGCGCGGTTCAGCTCGACGAGGAAGTCGTCCAGCGGCTTTGGCCTCGCGTCGCTGAAGAAGGACGTTGGGCTGGGGTCGTCGAGCATCCGCCTCACCCTGGACAGGAACACCCTGCCGCGCTGGTCGAGAGGGTCGTCGAGCTCTGCCTCCGGACCGGGAACTGGTCGGCAGAGAAATGCCAGCCACTCCGCCTCCATGGGTCGGATGCGAGCAAGGTCATCTTTGCCTGGGACGTGCTCGTCGGGGCGGAAATGGAGGCCCAGTTTCTTCCAGTCCTCGCCCTTCATGCCGGCGTCCACGAGCGTGACGATCCTGTCCATCAAGGGCCGCGGGGCTCGGCTGCTTGCTCGTCGAAGCGCCTGGTCCAGCACCCGATACTTCTTCAGCGTGGCCCACGTCCGCCTCATCTCCCTGTCCATGCCGTCCGCCACAACGACGTCGTTCAAGCTGCGTGGCAGCGACATGACGGGGTCTGTCCTCCCGAGCCTCTCCCTGAGCTCGCACGACTCCTTGACTGCGGCCTCCCGAGCCAACGCTGCGCAGCGCTGGCGCTCCCTGACGAACCAGCCATACCATTTGGTGTAGCTCCGTGAACCTCTCGACGCCTCCTCAGAGGGGTCGTTGAGCATCGCACGATCGACGACAGCATCCATGTCTTGCCTCTGGCCCGTTACCGGCGAAGGCAAGACGAGCGTACCAGAATGCCCGCACACGGCGCGGTTCTCAAAGTTGTCAAACATGTTGAGGCACTGCTGGAGAGCCGCACGCTTGACGCCGCGCAGCCGCGCAAACGACTCGAGCTGCTCGTCCGTCGTCGTCGTCCCGTCCTTTGCGGCTGTGATGTCGTCGGGCGAGAAGGCAAAGTCGCCCTCCTGCACCAGGTACTTGGCCGTGGGGCCCATCCCCTTTTCCATGCATGCATCGTAGTGCTCGTTCTCGTGCCGCATCACGTTGAGCCGCGTGCTCTGCTGTGCCTGCTTCTCAGCGCGTGTCGTTGTGTCGGCCCAGAAATCGCGGGCGTCTTCGCGGTATCGCTTGAGGTAGCAGTCGAGGATGTCCCCGGGTATGCCGCACTGCGCATCGTGGATGCTCTCGACGTTGTCGTGGAGCCATCGTCTCGGCCTGGGCTCTTCGTCCACCGCACCCAGTGCAATGCTCGGGCCGTCGTTGGCTTTTCCGCCGCTCCTGTCGATATATCTGGACAGTGCTTTCTGGGGTGTAGCCGCAGCCGCGTCCAGCGACGAGCGCTCCAGCTCCAGCTCCAGCTCTGTCGACAGCAGAGACTCCGCCTCGAGGGCCTTCTCCTTGCTCAACCCGCACGTGTCCGCTACGAGAAGCAACTCCTCCACAGCATCAAGCTCTTCTCGCGTCACGGCCTGTCTCGTGCCTGGGCAGAGGAGCTGTCTAGCGTCGGGTGCGATCTCGAAGTTGTTGAAGGCATCGAGCGCCATCTGCGCCAGCCTAGACTGCTCTCCAGCGTATGCCTGCGCCGTGGCCTCGTCGTCCATGTCGGGCACCCAGGTCATTGTAGGTCCGTCTTCGGGCTGCGTCCCGGCTTGCCAGAGCCCCCGGTCAGTCCCGCTTTGCAATATGCCCGACGACATGTTTCCCGTCAGACCCCCCGGGGCCCCATCGACACCCAATGCCACGTCCCTAAGGTACGGATACCGACAACCAAATATGTAGGCCACCCATTCTCGACACCTCTCATGCTTCCTGAAAAAGTCATCCAGAACGCGGTCCTGCAGGTAGATGTTCAAGGCCCGAAACATGTGCGAGTCGTCGAGGAACCGATCCCTCCTCGCCTCCGCCGGCAGGTCCAGGTGATGAGCCCGCAAGTACGCCCCTATACTGTCTGCGGGGTTGCAGCGTTAGTCATTTGCCCTTGATGAGACATGTCGAAAGGAGCCCGGCTTACTGAGTTCTGCGTCTATCCGCATAATCAACCCATCTTTTGCTGGAGGCGTCTGGCTGCGCGAGAACGCTGAGTAAGACGTCGCAGAGTCTATGGACATCTTCTCCGACCAGGAGCTCGTCTCTGATTCTGATTTTGATTTCATGTTGAGTGAAGGCATGCGTCTTCTATTGAAATGGCGAGTGAAGCAGACAGCGTCGACGGGCGTGAGTCTCCCTGATCCGATCTCAGTTCTCACCGACTGCCACGTCAGGTTGCTGAATCAGAGTCAAGTAGACGGCGAGCATCCCATCGCCTCAGACTACCCCCGAAATCCTTTGTCAAAGCCATCCGGTGTCAAAGCCATTCACTGTCACCATCAGCCATTAACCACCCGAACATCCGTGGAACATGCTGCCCCGACTTACACCAGCCCGCCCCCCAGCACGGTCCTCTGACAGCATTCCGGTCGGCCCGCCACCGCCCAAGGCGCCAACAATGGAGACAAAGAAGCCCAGCGCCACTAGATCCAGGAACAAAGCCGTGTCTCGGGAGGGTACGTCATCGGGCTGGCAGGTGCCGGATGGTCAGGTGAGGTCGGCGAAGAGGTACAGGGTAGGGTCTTTGCTAAACCGCCTCTCGGCGTGCGCGTGAAAGAGACCAGAAGAAAGGAAGAAGACTCGTGGCTGATTGTTGTGGATAAGTTCCAGTGCTATTATTGATGTTTCATTTCCCGTGGGTCATGCCAGCCTCTGTTGCTCCGACGTTTATGGCTCGTCCAGCTGCTCTGGTGCACGCCAGCGATGACTACATCCACGATCCGCAACAGAAAAACGTAGGCCAAGACGCCCCAGACGGCGACCGTATTTCCCAATGACGCCGACAAGCTGAGGCTTGCCGCGAGATCGACAGCTCAGCGGCCGTCGCTGCAGCCGCTCTGTCATCTCCGATGCCTCCCTTGGAGACATCGCCAATGCTCGACCCGCCAATATCAAGGGCGTCTCGCCTGCGAGGAGGGCATCGCCGTGGCAACTGTAACAAAGCAACCTGCTGGACCCACACGAGCCTCTGCCGTCGTCGAGGGCAGCCGCTGAATATAAGTCCCCCTGGGCCCCCCTCGAGTCCCTCAGCAACGCAGTCCAATATTCCAACAATGGCGCCCACTCCTTTGCCCGTCGTCGCGCACGCTCGACTTGGGCTATATCCAACGTGTCGTAAAAAGGGCAACGCGGACGAGCCGGGCGCTTCATCCCCCGGCGAGCGATAGTCCGTGGCCATCAACCCTCGGCTGCCCGAGCATTCTTCGGCATCAACCTCGACCGGATCGAGCCAAGACGTCGCCCTTGCCTCGCCGACGACTCACCATCTCCCCGCGCGAGGCTCTCGCGCATACGCATACCTGCTTGCCTCGCGGCGGCGGCGGCAGCGGCGGCGCCCTCGCCCTCGCCCTCGCCCGAGAAACCACGCCACGCAGAGTGGCATCCGGGGCGGGACGAGGCGACGCCCGGCATGCTGTCATTTCCCTCTCCGCCACCGCGGTGCCGCTGCCGAGTCGTGCCTCTCTCCGCCAGCCGTTGCGCGCCGTTACTCTCAGCTGCGCCGGCCCTGCCGCCAAGCAAACCTTCCCCTCCCTTTTCAGCTCGCCAGAGCGCCCAGAGAGTCCGCTGGATCGCGCGGCTCGAGGGAACGAAAAGAGGAGCCGCGTCTCCCTTGACCAAGGAGCATAGACGGCTGGCCCCTTGGCATACCAGTCGCGCGCTGGCTGCGTCTCAAGGGCGGGCGACAGACAGAGGCTGACTAAGGCGGGTAACCAGCAACGCCTGCGACGATCTGGTCCTCATCCGTACCTTGCTTAGTCACACGACCACTCCACCTTCATCTTCATGCTTCATTCAGGGGTCGGTCGACACGGACTTGAGCCGGACTCGAGCCGGACTCAAGCTGGCAACGAACAACCCTGGAGCTTGGCCACATCATCATCTCACCTCCTCATGCACCCGCAAAGTCAGTTGCCCAGCATGTTCCGTCCAAGTGATCGAGACCAAGGCAACGCCCCTGGTCCTGACGTCACGCTCCGAGATGGGACGTGCCCCAAAGGCCAATTGCATTGCTCCAAGGTGCGCAATTTGCCCAGCCTCCACGCGCCCGCGCCGCGCCGCGGTTTCCCCCATAATACCAAGTAGAAACCCGCATTTTCGCACATGGGTATTTCATTTCCCCAGCCCTGCAGCCAATCGTCGCTTGGCGTGCCTGTCGCGTATCCTTGCGCCAGCCCCAAGGGAAGGGCAACGCGCATTACACGATAATCTGCGACACGTTCACGCTGGAGACACGTACGAGTAATTTCGACAAGAATTTTTACTTCTTTTTTTGCCCATGTTTACAGCTGCACAAGCCTAAAGGGGTTATGCGAGAGCCATGTGGCACAACCACAGCGTAGCCGTGCCCGAATGGTCCCCTATCCCTGGACCTGGATGGCGACAGTTCCATCCTTGGCAGCCTCCGGAAGAATTGTACAGAAATCCCTGCGTCTGCAGAGTCGAGTCCGTCTCGTCGTGCCAGACTGAGATCAGGGCACCAACTTTCCTTCCACCGCGTCTTTCCACCCTCTAGCCCGCGCGTGGGGGGTATCCTTTCCATATCAAACAAAGGCCGCTTTGCATTCTTGGTGTTGCTTGCCTGTCGCGAGGCTGGCCAAGAGAGCCTCCTTCCGTGTGCTTCGAACCCCTTCGAAACCCCTGTCCCTCCAATAGACGGCACTCTGCCTCGTGCGTCCTTAACCCAACCGTGCGTATGCCAACGGGCATCTATGCAAGGCCTGGTATCCCTGACGTTGCATGCGAAAAGATGTCGAAAATGTAATAGTAAAAAAAGGGGGTATGATCGGGTGTGCCAGTTTTTTTTTGGTGCCGAAAAGACTTGCTGAGAAAGATTTTGTATTCGCAAAACAAGAAGCAGTCGCTAAATGCCATGATGTTGACAAGAAATGTGAGCATTCTGGATGACGCCAATGGCGCGATACACGGAGAGCATGTGCGTCCTGTTGTCGTACACGGCATCGGCCAAGCTGATGTCGGGGATCTCATCATCGATGGACTGCCATGCGTGTCTCTGAGCCCAGCCCCAGAGCGTGATGATGCTTGAAGCAGCCACCATGTGAGGCGGCAACCAGGTCACGGCCGACAAGTAGGGAGACTCCCACCAATTACCCTATTGCTGGTGGAGCCCCTGCTGGTTCGGCACTCCCATGTGGCGCGCGTGTTGTGCGTATCCTGAAGCGTGGTGTTGCTGAGGCGTAGGTGTGACGGGACATCGAGGCGGCAGCGGGTATGAGTCCTTGGGCATGTTGCCGAAGCAGGCGCCGTCGGGTGTGATGGGCGGGGTGAGGTAGCCGTCAAAGACGTTTGGGGCAACGTGCCCTTTCTGAGGGGTGCTGTAGATGTCTCCGTGCTTGGAGGTCATCTCGGCCGGCGGCGACGGGGGGTTGGCGTTGCGCTGCATTTGCACCATGGCCGCGGCTCGGGCAGCGACGAAGTCGGCCAGTCGATGCGAGACCCGGTAGGTGTTGGGTGACGAGTACTTTCGGGCCAGTGTGGGCGAAGGCTGGTCGAGGTGACGGGCGATGGTCTCGGCGACGGCACCCTCCTCATGATCCAAGTCCCTGTCTGCAACCTCGGGTCGGCCCAAGATGGCTCGGGCGACGGCCAGGGAGGCGCGTGCCATTGTGGAAGGCTTGATGGAGACGAAATCCCGGTGGTATAGGGCGATTTCGCAGAGGTACGACGCCATGCAATCCACCTCCTTGTCGTCGTGTTCGTACGCCACCAGCAGCTGGGAGAAGAAGTCGACAGTCGGATGGCCAATGGTCCACTCGAGCGTGTTGAGGACATGCATCTCCATCTGGGTGAACATGCCGGCGTCGTACAGGCCGCAGCACATGTTGCTGAGCTCCGATATTTGAGGTACCCGGTCCTTCTTGTCACCATACTTGGCGGCAATCAACAAGGCGGCGCAGCCGACCAATTGGTAGTGATGCTTGTACACAACCCTCTTGGAACAGTACCGGTCCAGCAGGTTGACGGTGAGGAACAGAGTTTCGGGGAGGAGGACGAAGGCGGCGTGGGCCTCGACGAGGAAGTCGACGAGGTATGGTCTCATATACCATTGAATCTCTCGTTGCATGTCGATGAGGCTGGCATCTGGAAGAGTCTCATCCTGAACAAGTTTGGTTAGCAGTGGAGAGATGAGACAACCGGGGGAAGCATGCCTCCATGGTTTGCATATGCTTCAAGATGTCCTCCAGGTACTCATCGGCGGCGAGGCGTGAGAGCTCGCCGGCAATGACGTCTTGCCTTTGGCGGGCGACCATCTTGGCTGCGGCGCGAGGGTCGATGCATTGTTGATGAGGCTCATCGGACTCGACGAAGAATGTCTCGTCGGCGTACTTGAACTCCATAATGAATTGAGCCGATGATCTCCTTTCCGAGGTCGGTCGGTCTGCCGGGAACAATGTCGAGATTATAACTTGCGTTTGATGCGTCGAGGTCAAAGAGTGAATGCTGAAGTTCCCCAGGAAGCTCGAGGTCGGAGACGATTCGGTAATGAATGAGTTTGGGCACGAGCCAAGGAGTGTACCGCAACCCAAGGAATTAAGGGTATTAAGATATTAATGAGCGTGATGAAGAACTAATGGAAAAGAGTGACTGTGGCTGGGAACGGAGCCAGAACCATGGACTTAAAATTGGCGGAGGCAGCGAAAAAGGGATTGGCAAGGGGCCCGTTTAAAGACGAGGTCGAGGTCGACTATGGAGCTCTAGAGAGTCGAATTAGCAGGTGTCGCTATTGCAGAATCGAATCTTTGTGGCGCAAGGATGCAGCCATTGGGAGCGCCCCAGGTGCCGTTCCATTTCCCTAGCGAGCTGCTCCCTTGAAGAGTAGGGGTTTGGCTCCAGCACCAGGAATGCGGTGGATTGGCGCGAGAGGAGGGGGAGGGAAGGGGAAGTCTTACCACCACGGGCGACGAAGGGACGAGACAGAGGAGATCAGACACGCTCTGTGATTGGCCGGATCAACGAGTTAACGTCTCCGGCAGAGCAATGCACAGGATTGAAGTCCAACGCGACAGTGGAGAGGCTGAGATATGCAAGAGGCAGCACGGCATGCAGCTGTATGAGGGAGCACTTTCGATTAGATCCCACCGAAACCTAATCTCTGGACCAGCTCCACGGCGACATACCTTTGCATCTACTCAGCGTTGGCAATTGCGGGATCCACCAGTTTGCCGCGATGGAAGAATGCCAAACGCGATCAAGGACGCGACGTTTGAATCTTGGCCAGTTCCGACTACCTCTCGTGCAAGGAGAGAAAACGGAGACGGACGCGCGAGACAAGAGGCGGGAAACCCAGCTCTACTCGTTTGGCTTATGCAGGAATCAGGTGGCGGTTCTCAGTCTCTGTGCCTGAGGAGGTGGGACAATTAACGACTGGGACAGCGAGACAGAGATCGAGTGTCCAGGTGAGGCAGTCTCGGGAAGGGTCGCTCGATCGATTCGCAGCGTCGACGGGCAACGAAGGGAGCTGATGGGTGGGTTGGTGGATTAGGTCGAAATTCCTCGGTTCGGCGCCGAGGAATTCTTGGGCTTTGGGGTGGGAGCGTCGAAAGAGGCACAGAGGGCGTTGTCGAGATGGGGAACAAGTGAAATACCAGCGAAGGTCTTTTTGATTCACTTCTTCTCCCACTTTTCCTCTGCGTCTCCGGACTTCTTGTTCCTATCCTTTATAGAGCGGCCCGAGGAGGGAAGATGGGGTCGGGGCGGGAGGCGTCGAAACGGGGCGTAGCCGGCGGGATTCTCCTCAGTCCAGTTGCCAGGCTCGGTTCCGACCTGCTGCTCACACGGGTCAGGAGGAGTTGGAATGGCTGAGGGAATGAATGGATAGGAAAAGAGGGAGGAGGGGAGGAGAAGGAGAGGAGGAGGAGGAGGGAGGTGGGATAAAAAGGTCAGAGGAGGACCGAGGAGAGGAGAAAGGACTGGAGGAGAGGTAGTTTTAACCAGCGGCACGACCAGGTACGGGCTGGGTACGGGCTGAGAGGTGCAGGCCCCTGGGCGTGGCCGCTGGCTGGCCGCGGAGGAGCTGGGAGTGTGTCTGTGTGTGCTGTGGGCGCAGGAGGAGGAGCCTTGCTTGCTTGGTCTGGGCGGCCAGGCCATCTGCCTTGCTTCGCACCAGCACCAGCACCAGCCGGCGACTTGTGCAGTCGTACCGCGTCGCCTGTGGGCTGCGCTACTGGGGCCCGTCCGTCCCATCGACTGGGGAGGGGTGGGAGCTGGTGGTTGGTGGCCCAGACGAGCGGGCGAGCGAGCCACCATCCACCATCCACCATCCACCATTCATCCGTCCGCTGCGCGTGCGTGCCCACACTTGTAGGGTCTGGGGGGAGGGGTGGCGTGCAGCGAGCAGCATCGGCGTCGTTGTGCAAGGACTGGGGTAGGTGGTGGCAGGCCATGGTGATGCGTTGGATGCACGTCAGGTAGGTACTTACCACATGCGATGGCGAGGGTGCTCGCTCGGCGTTGAGATTGCGAGATGTGCAGATGCAGGGCAAACCGGCCCACGACGGCGAGAGAGACAAGGAGTCGAATCGCGGCGGCGCGACGCGGCCGTGTGTGAGATGTTCGAGGTGATGACCGTTTTGAGTCGCGAGTCTTGAACTTGGTGATGACCTGCAGTAGCTAGAGCGGTTAGCACTTTGCTTTGTTTCCCTCGGCTGGGAAATTCGCGACGGCAGGGATTCTTCGTACCGTGTTTGACAGACGGGTAAGGAGGCATGTACGGGGCATGGAGCTTGGGAGGAATCGACAACTGCAGACGGGCGGGAGAAACCAGGTACTGAGGCGAGTGCAATGGCAGAACGCGACTGAGCCGTGGTTTGTGCGTTGTGTGTTGAGGCGAGAGGCTCTCTGCTCTTAGCTTACTAGTAGCTGTGACGCCAACGCGAGAGCTGTTCAGAGCTCCGGCTGCCTCAGGCGGGCTGATACCTAATATAATACCTACCAGCCTCAGGCCATCGCCCGGGAGCTGACCGATTGTTTGTTATCAATTCAACTGCGCTCTACCTTGTCCATTGACTGTTATTGTTTTCGCAGCTGGCCGCCTCCTGCCCGGCCAGGCCAGTCGCCCAATCCCCAATCCATCCCGGTGTCGTGTGCGGGCGCGTGTGCAGAGGCCGTGCATGTGCCTGTCCCATCCACTTCATCGGTGCATTCAAGGTTGGGGCTCATTAATACCAGCCTGCACATTCGCTGCACCGCCGGGCGTAATAAAGTGCACATGGCGCGTCCCCCACAGCCGCTAAAAGGGCTGTGCTGTGCTGGCCTTGTACATACATACGTCGTCGTCCCGCTTCGGCCATCAGTGACAGCCGACACGAAACTGCCGCAGTCCACGAGCTGCGACGAGATGAGCAATCAATGCGCTCCGAGTTCCAGCTCCATGACGCCAGCAGGGCACGTCTTTGTCCAGGCCACCGTTGGGCCGACAGGGGCCCTCGTCGCTGCTCGTCAGAGCGTCGCCAGTGGATGGACGGATCGGGCGATGCCAAACCGTAGGGCAAACTGTTTCCCGCAGCAATGGCACGCCATGGCGGCCGTGGCCGAGGCCGCCGTGGCCGCCGACGGGGCATCTGCGTTTCTGGAAGTGGGTTTCTGCGAATGATGCGACAGTTGCTGGCTGTACGCTCCATTCAGGAGCAGCGTCGTGATGATCGTGCGGCAGCGTGTAATACAGTACTTCGTATTTGGTACCACGAGCACCGCCGTCGTTGCCTCTGGCCACTGGCCGTGCCCAGCACAGCAGCGTCAGGTCGGCCTCGGCGTCCCTTGTGCTCCAACGGGCAAAGTCTGCGAGACACTCGCGGCTTGCACAGAGGCAAGGCAGGTAGGTACTGTGCCAGCCCGCTGATACTGGACGCTGTGCTGATAGTACGAGTACATGGCAGCCGGTGCGTCTTCGGCGGGCCGCGTCTGTGGCTGGTCAAACGACTATTTACCTGCTCTCCCGCTTCACATTAAGGGAACAATGAGGCCCTACACAGCACATTCAGTTTTCCCCCATGTCTCGCGTCGAGGCACTTGGGCTCCTCCCGGGATTGAGGTTTCTCGGCCCCCTCAGGGCCCCTCAGGGCCATGGACCAGGGCCGCGGCGCAGCCTATGGCGGCTCCTGGCCAGACTCTGGCGCTGCGACACCCAAGGCGAGCTGGCAACACGGCGCGATTGCGCTATGGCGGCCTTGGTGGTTGCGGCCCCGTAGGACCGTGGGCGCCGGCCGCCTCCTCGCCGTGGCGCACAGCCAATCATGCCGCCGGGACGCGCTTCGGCACGACTTGGACCAGATCCAATTTATCATGCGTGTCAAGATGAGCCTTTCTGCACTCAACCAATCCCTCGGCGCCGCCGCCTGTGCCCTACGGACCCTGCCCAGGCCGGCGGCCAGCCTCAGCGACGCCCGGTGTCTCGAGTGTCGCGCGCTGACAGGCCTGGCCTGCTTCCCTCACGTCGGCCTCGCTCGCCTGGGAATGCACGGAGGTTGATTCAGGGGCCGCGAGGGGGCCAAAAGGCTCAAGACCGCAGTGTCTGTGCTGCCACGAGCTCGCACGGGATTGGGGCGATTGCATGCTAACTGGGAGGCATGCCGTGAGACGCACAGAGTTCACGCGTACAGTGCCGCAACCTGCCCCAATCATCGATATCCGGTCCAAGCAGCCGCCGCCAGCACATGGGACGGACCTTGGGCGGCCGTCATGCCATGGTACGAACACCAACGTACGAGATGCGCGCGCGTTTGCGTCAACTAATTGCGCTGTGCTTTGTTCCCTGCACCCAGCCAGAGAGCCAGCCGAGCATCGGGCGTCACCAAAAAAAGCAAACCTGGCTGCTCATCTGGGAAACGATCCTCGTGGGGCGCCTCAGCTGGATCGGGGGTTCGCCGCCGGATTATTCACTAGCTGCCTTTCCTGACCAACACGCAGGAAGAAGTATCCGGATCGGCTCTTGGGCCTCTATTCGACACGACAATTGGGGCCTGGGCGAACGCCGTCTTGGCCCCTTGAGCGGTTCATGATGCTCATGAACCCCGGGGGCAACGATATCCTGCCAATTGGGCTATGATTCCACGCGAAGCGATGATGGGCGCGTCCGTCAGCCAAACGCCAAAGATACGGCACCGTCGATGGCGGCTTACCTGCATTGGATGCCTGCCTCGACGCCCGCGGATATTGCTTGTCCGAGAAATGTGGTGCTCCGTAGCTCCAGCAAACACACAAATCGCCTCGCTGCAGCAACATGTGCGCGGATGCAACGGCATTCGCCTACGGCCTCGGGCAATGGAGGCAAGGAGGTAACCTGTACTGTCCCGTGACGGATCACGGCTGCGCCGAACTGGTGGACGAACTGCAGCTCAGCCTACTGCCTAGCACCGCACACTGGCAGGATTAGCTCGATTGCACCGCCCAATTGCCGGAGCCAGACCGCAGCAGCTGTGAGGCCGTGTCATCGTTTGAAGAGCCTCGAGGCCCAATCATGTCCATTTCTGGATGCCTCGTTACAGCCAAGTCGTCGAGGTGAGCCGGGAGCATCCACCCCGGTGCCGGGGTTGGTCTCCCCCACATGCATGGATGGCTGGGCAGGCACATTTTGACATTTTCTCCATATCGTGCGTCACGACGCAGGAGAGGAGCATGACTTGCAGTGGGCAGCAAGATCGAGCATTGCAGATTGCGGCCTCTGCGGGTTGTAATTATCCGTTCGTAGCCGTAGGCCTCTGCCTGGCAGCGGGAAGCATATTACGCCGCGCCTTCCTCAAATCTCGCTTGGACTCGTGCCGTCAAAAACTCCATCCACGCGAATTGGTGGAGTTGAACCTTGAAAATTACTCAATGCGGTAATGTCGAAGAGCCCACACAACCCAATCGGCGCGGGGTAGCATTTCTTGAAACACCATCTCAGTCTAATAATACCCCGATGGATTGTGTGTTACCACGACGCGCGCGTCCAATTGTCCGCCAGATGCCGTCATCCTCGACCGTCGTCTGGCGTCAATCTTCCCGGGCTGGGAGCTGTCCCGACACCAAGGGCGCCCAACGGACATGCCGCGATCCATCAGCAGATCGGTTCCTCGAGCTACCGCCAAGGTCACGTTAATGATCTCGAAACCCACTCAACGCGTGTGGCCGGGGACCCAATGGGACACCGGGACGCGTGCCTTGGATGAAACTCGACGAGGGCTGCGCCAACACATCGGCACCACTAACGCGGTGGCTGCACGAGCTAGGAGAGCTTACGGGCCACAATCCAAGCTCCAGCAAGCTCCAGGCCTCTCGCTCACGTGCCACATTCGCTGCCCTGGCCGGTGGGGGGGCACGACGAACCAGCCCCTCTACGAACCGCAAATGGAGCAATAGGCCTGTGGTGAGGTTCGGATATCGCTGCGAGGATGATATTTTTGCGCCATTAACTTGTTGGTTTGCTGCCAGGAGATCCCCCTCGCCTCAGGCAGCGGTTTGGGCTTCCGATTGTGCTGGGTTTGCTACTTGCAGATCCTACCCTTGCTTCGGCATCCGAGGGCCTGCGAGGGACCACCAGGAGCAAGGCTCCCAAACATGTGCTCGAGGACATGCCCATGCCCGGCCTTGCTGATACACTCGGAATTTGCGATAGATGGCCGTGGCTGGCTTGGCAGAGAAGCACCTTCACGGCAGAGACCGATCCTCGTAAAAAAGAAAATAGTCGCTGAGGAGAGATGATTGATCGAAGCACCGACGCTCATTGTCTGAGCCTCTCGTCTATCCACCACTTTACGCAGCGCCGGTCCGCGGGTGATGGCGTGGTCTGGCCACGCACTCCGGCGGCGCTGGTTTGCCCCGACTGGGCGGAGGCAAAACCTTGCAGTTGGCACAGGCGTCTCAGAGGCAACCCAGCAAGATACCCCACACGAACCTATCCGAAGGACTAGTTGAGCTCTTGGGGAGAGAGCCTCGGGTCCAAAGATGTCCAACGACCTCTCGGGGTTCGCCAGCAATGCAACAAAAGACACGAACCAATGTCACTTCTGGGCTGAGATCAGTGAGATCAGCCTCCGATGCGGGCCCCCACACGCGAACCACGACAATCGCTGAACGGACTACGAAGTATCCCTGCTACGAATACAAAATACAAGAAGGCCAGACTCCTGGCTTAACACGTCGCGGGCGACAGTGGCCGCTGGAACTCCGCAAGAGGTCGCATGGCGGCCTGCCGCCAACGTAGACGCGGCACCAGAACGCGATCCCGGGCCATGTTTCTGCCCAGGAGCAGCCCGAGCCAGAGACTGTCGTCGATTGACCACCTGCAAAACAACGGCCGCAGGCATGAGGCCTCTTGGTCGCCGGGCCGTGACCAGGCCGCCCGTGTGCAAGGCATGGACATGGTGTGCATCCAAGTCACAAGATTGTTCAACCAGATATGACGGCATTGCGAGTCCCCTCTCCATAAATATGTTATGCAATTGGTGAATTTGATGAACAAACACGCCCATCCTGTGACGTATGAGTTATTCCAGCTCCAAGTGGAGTGGGAGCAGGGGAGCCGCCAGGCGAGCGTTCTTGAGGCTTGCCCAGGCTCTCCGACCACCGACTGGTGTGCCTAGCGCTGCCCCGCAAGGGCTTCAACATTAGGAGCCCGGCGCTGACTGGCTGTCGAGTGGCCGAGAACAAGGCGCGTTTCGCGTTCAGTGGCCGAGAGTGCTACGTCGACTCACGGCGTGCGGTTCCGTCGAGCCGGTGATGCCGACGATGGGCATTCCGAACCGGAGCGACGCGTATCCCGCGTTAGCCCCCGCGTCGGACCGGTGGTGGCACGGCAACAGCTCAGGGGCCCGACAAATTGGCAAATGTCAGACCGCCAGACGACATGCTCTATGCCGCGAGGCAAGGTACATGGTAATGAGGTATCCACGGGCGGGTGCAGGGGAATAATGCTGCTGGGCGTGTCCTGCATCGGGGCATCCAGAGATGATGCCGCTGCCTTGCGCATTGGCGATGACGCGCCGCGATACCCCAAAGACATCATTTCGAGGGCCGCCACTCCCAGTCTCGCCCGGAGGCAAAGCAAGCAGTGTTTGCTACAGGCCAAGGCAAGGGACTGGGCTTGTTGGGCTCGCGTTACCTCTGCTTCATGGCGATAGGGGACGTGGGGTGACTGTTTCGTCCACCCGAAATGACACCCAGACAAGTGGGCTTCCCCTGCTTCTTTTCCTTTGTCCGCCTCCACATGCACGCACTTTATGAATGTCACGGCGCGAGCACGGCTGCATGGCTAGCTGCAGGACGCGTTAAGCAGGAGCCCCGAGGAGCGGCTCCTTGGGAAGATTAAACGCCATTCCCTTGCCTCAGGGTCCTCCCGATGGAGCTGCGCCGGGTCTTGGTCTCTTTGTTTCCAGCAAAACCGCCCCAGAGGCCCCAGCTTCAAGGTCCCCTGGCTGGCGCTGGCGCCTCAACACCAACCTGCTAATCAGGAGCCTCGGATTCGGTGGGACGTGAACCATCACCCCGGTGCCTGTGCCTGTCCACGCGCCCCGAGGCGGCTTGAGACAAGAGGGGAGAAGGGGGCGAAAATTTTGGCAGCCCAGCCGTTGGTTGAACAACCGAGGATTGTCTCCATTTCATGAGGACCGACCGGCTTGGTGATGCAACAAGCACACGGTAGTCCCGGAGTCGGTACGAATACAGGAGGACGTCAAGTCAAGTCCCCTGTCCGTCCCCTGCCTCTCCTCTGCACAAAACGCTGACAAGAGGCACCAGATGGAGCTGTAATACGGCCCCACCCTCAACGGACTAGGGTCACGTCGTGTTCTGGAAGCTTTCCCAAAGCGGCAAGCGCCCCGTGCTGGGCTGCACTAATGGCTGCACGATGAGGCTGAAAATGCACGACAGCGCATAACTCGCGGGAGCGTTGCGCCACAAGCGCTGTGGCTGGTGTGCCTAGCAGCATTGCGGTTGGACAACACCTCCAAATTTGGACGCTCTACTCTACGGAGTACGAACTGCTCCATAGCGTCTTTGGCGGTGCTATGCGAGCATCACGAACCCTGCCGGCGACGCGGACAATTGCCCCAGCAACTGCCGAGTGCTTGCTCGACCGAGTACGGCACTGCGTGCTCTGTGCGAAGTATGAGTACTCGTACATGACCAGATCGACGAACCAGAACATACGAGTACACGGCAAGATGCCGAGGGCCTCTCTCGCCACACGCCCGGTTCGTTCCCCGCCTCGCCGACTGCCGCGACCTGCCTCCATCCACCAAACTACCACGACGCAACAGCTACTGCACCTCCGCTCCATCGACCCTCTCGACAGCCTCACCAATCTCCATCGAGGGGATGCACGAGTAAAGAAAACCCACCGCCATTGTCCACCGCCAGCCTCCCAAACGTAAGCGTACCCGTCGCAACCCCTCTTTCTTCAAGGCGGTCTCGGGCGGAAGAGGAGAGGAAGAAAAAATCTTGTCTGCCAGAACCCGTCGCGGCTAGCGACGACGAGGTGATCGAGAGGCAATTGAGCAGAAATTGGTCGGCTCCGAGGGGCCTCGGCAGAGGGGTGGCAGCAGCGTTGCTCCAGCAAAGCACACGCCTGGGGGTCGTCGTCGCTTTGACCTACCTGGACGTCGGTTTCCGTCGTCATAACTGCATCGCTGTAGTTGTGCTTCATCGTGCATCATGAATGCCGCTGGTGCATGGTCGGATGCTTTGATGTTGACAACTTACTCGCAAGGAGTACTCGTACGTACCGGGCGCCGATTCGATGTGTGCGCCCACTGTTGAAACACATCCGGGCCAGGTAATTGATGTTTGAGGCATCTTGCGCCGGCAAGACATCCACGGCCCGCCTGCGCGACGGGAGTCTCATGTCGTGCAAGAGCTGCATCGCATCGGCATCGCCTCTCTGCAGGGCGTCACGGCAGCTCTAGTGCTGCAGGCGGTGGTGACACCTGAAGGCCATGCACAGGTCTCAGACCTCGCGGCTGCTGCTCTCATACACGCTGCAATGCAGGGCCTTTCTACGAGTAATTGCGAGTCCCATAGTCTGTACTTCGTAACGCAGTCAGGGTCCCGGCGAAACCGGGAAGGAGAGCCCGTGACCGCGGGAGTCTGTCTGTGAAATTCTCGACGACTGTTTCAACCCGGACCGCAGCTTTTCCTCCCCTTCCAGACAACATCTCCCGCCCTGCAAACTGACTTGCCCGTAAGCCCGCGCTCTGGAGCTGGACGCGACTCGTCGCGTTGGACGCCTCCTCGTTTGCACAAGCATCGCGTGTTGCACAGGCTTTGCCTGCTGATGCCGGCGTTTCGGACCCAAGGTCGAGCTGCCTGCAGCGTTGCACTGCATTCCTCTGCATGCCTGCTACCGGCCGGGGTGGCTCGAGGCTCTCCTGCCCGTCCTGAGCTCCTTTCGCGGGGACACAGGCAGGGTTGGCGGCTCGTGGGTGCTCCAATGGGGTGAATGTCGATGGATGCTCCTCGCCTGGGGTCCTGGCAGGGCTGGCTGGCTCTGACGAACCCGGTCTCTGGTGGGTGACGAGAGACTGGCCGCTGCAGCAAGTTCCCGGGCCCATCCTGAGCTATTGGACGCCGACGAGAGATCTACAGTGCTGTTGCACATGAGCACGACATATGTGCGCGGGAGAATGCCTGCGTACTGCAAGCTGACATGGTGGCGGACGCTGCTATCGTCGCCTTTCCTCAAGTGCAGGTGTACGAGTAGCTGCTGGCTCCCACGAGGCGGTTTCGCAGCACCTTGCAGAGTTCCTCTCGTCCCACCTTGACAACATTGGGCCTGGCAGACGCCAATGACGGTGAAGCTATATAATATCGGGCCAGGAGACCCTCCATGCGGACCCTCGAAAGAGAAAAAGAAGCCCGCTCAACTGCAATGGCAGTGGTTTTGCGGGCCGGCCTAGCGGACACGCGACAATAGCCCACGCATCTACGGAGTACTCCGTACGAGTACGGACTACGAAGTACTCGTACTCCGTCCGGGCACGCATCATACAAGTATGCTTAGCTGCCTGGCTGGCCTGGGTCTTCGACAAGAGCTTGACGAGCTGCTCACCCAGTGCCAGCGCCAGTGGGACGGATACGCGAACACGTCGCGCCTGGACGGCGACGGGCTGGCGACCTGCAGCCGCAATGCAGCAATGGCTGATGCTACAGCCACCTGCACAGCTCCAGGATGCGTGGTTGCCGCCTCTGCTCACTCCCCCCTGGTCTCGGGAGCCACCTGGCAACAGGAGAGGCGGAGAATAGGCTGGCTATTCTTCTTGTGCACTCGGCGGCCCCCGGCTTTTGCTGCTCATCCCCAGCAACGGCCCTCGTCGGGGAGACCATACCAAGGTTTGCCTGTCGGAGGGGCGTATGAGCGTTGGATGGCCCAGGCCGCCTGTCAGACAACCGGATTTGGAGGGTTCGTCTGGGGTTGCGAACTGGAGGTCCCTGGACTTGGGCACGTCGTGACTGGCATTTTCGGTCGCAACACCCAGCGACGAATACGTCCCCTTCTGGAGAGTCCGGTCCAGCCACACTGCTGCATGTCAGAAGCATCAGCAACAGGGACGAGCCTTGCCACAAGCGTCGCCTCTTTCTTCCATCTACACGACTCCATTCTGCGAGTCCATCGTCATCCACCAACAGCTCCGCCCCGACTCCGCTCATGGCTCGGCCTCGGAAGCACAGACAAGAGGAAAAAACTTCAAAGAGGCAGAAACGGAGCCAGAAGGTGTCACGGAAGGCCGCGACCGAGCCGAGGGGCAGCCCATTCGAAGCGGGGTGAGCATTCATCGACTTGGCAAAAATGGCTGGCCGCGGCCGACGCTGCACGGGGACGTCACTGACCTCCGCATAGAGCGGTCATAGCTGGGAGAGAGAGACGAAAGCTCAAGGCGGACTTGCAGTACCAGAGCCTAGTCTCCAAAGAGCCGATGGTGGCGCTGTTGAGCTTCGTGTGTCGTTGAAGATGGACGAAATGCAGCTTTCCACACAAAGGGTCAGACTCTGCGAGTGAAGTATCCTCGACTCGCGGCCACGGTGTTGCCTAGAAAAGCGTAATTCGCATTACCTGCAGGCCGAGCCTTGTCCCCACGCAGCGCTTGCGGGTAGAGGCAGGCCTAGAGGCTGGGCAGGGGGCGGGCGCCGTCATTCATTTTCCTGCCCCCTCCTCGCAGCGGCTTGCTGTTGCAGGACGCCGTGTCGAGTTGATGGCGGGAATCCTCCTGTTCAAAAAATAGGCGAATGCATTGAGAGGCCACCATACTGGCAGAGGCATGGACGTCCCTTTGCTGGATGAGGTTTAGAGCTCAGTTGACACGAGGGGGCTGGCTGTCTGGGGATGGGGATCGGCAGCAGAATGCAACTCCAGCTACGAACTGTACGAGCTGTCGAGTCAAAGTGGCGGCAACATACAGAACAGGTAAGCTCCTCTGCAGATGCTACTCGATACTTGCTTTTCGTGGCAGCAGAAGCGTGGGCCACTGGGAGACGGCATGATCATGCCCCGTGGGGATGGCGGACGCTGCAGCCAACGACAGCCGCTGAGGCAAGGTTCTGCCTGGTGCTAACGAATCTACAACAGGCCGAACGTGGGTGGACATGAACAAGCCAACGCACGAGGGCTTGGTCTCGTGGTGTCTACTCCGGAGTACTCCGTACATGTTGCGCTCTTGAGCCAGCGCGTCCACCATGGCGGCCCCGATGGCGACCCGGATGGCGACCAGCCCGTCCGTCAACAATCAACAGACTTTCGGTGGCCTGTTGGCGTCGGCCCAGGCCCTTCTAGATGCGATCTCTTGAGATCGATCTTGATCGCAAGCTTGGGCTGGCTAAAGTAGCGGGCGTGCTATCGACATGATGACATTGGATGGATGGCTGGCGAGTGTCATCATCGACACCACGAGACGCCAACGCACTTTGCGCGTGAGACGCGTTGGCGCGTATCGCTGCTTGTACTACGGAGTATTCCGTCCCTGCGTCGGAGTTGCCTACAAAGCGCTTCGTTGAGTCATCAGCAACAACTG
Source organism: Tolypocladium cylindrosporum (assembly GCA_024340765.1). Classification (NCBI taxonomy): domain Eukaryota; kingdom Fungi; phylum Ascomycota; class Sordariomycetes; order Hypocreales; family Ophiocordycipitaceae; genus Tolypocladium; species Tolypocladium cylindrosporum. The sequence goes on along the minus strand of JALHCC010000182.1, from coordinate 18,703 downwards.
CGATCGGCACGATCGATGGGCCGCTACTTGGCTACAGTAAGTAGCATCGTTCCTATTTTGTCCATGGCCAACGCATTGTCCGCCAAATAACCTTTCCTGGCCATGCATACCGCAGGTCAGCAAGCCGCGTCGTCGATGCCCCCAGCCACCGGTGGCTGACTGACCCCGCGGTCCGCCGCATGTGTCTACTCGGAAAGGAGGGCACCGGGAAATCAAGGTTTCGTATAGGCCCGTGCGAAGGTCATGGACTGAGTGATCCCGGAGACCCGATGTTGATGGTCCTATCTGTGATCGCGTGATCTGGCATCGGAAGAGCACCATTGCACCCCCCCGCCCACTGTGTTGCTGGCGTTTCGTTGGTTGCCTTTGCCTGCTAACTGTGTGGGACAGTTCCCCGTCTTGACCTGACGCATAGGACTGTCTTTCCCCCATGCCTGTTGGTTCGTGCAGATATAGTTGTTGTTTTAGGCCCAGCTATGGCGCGGGTTCCTCTTGGGAACCTGCCTCGATGGCCTTTATTTGTCTTCGGGCGGCTGAGCAATGTCGCCTCTTTAGATGGCTGCTGTGCCATTGAACGGGGTTCGCCGAGTTTACCGTGTCGTTTACTTTTCTTCGATTTGTCTGTGCGGCTAGCTTCGCATGGTTGTTACGGATCGCTTACACGATACTGAAGGAGGACAAACCGAGGTATCCTTGCCGTGATCTTGGAGATACCAGTCCAAGCCTAGAAGCTCTGAGTGCAAACAAGTCCAAACCAGGAATTCTTGTCGACGACGTGCTAGTGATGGTATCTGAGTGTCGTTTGTCCGTGCCAGTAGGGTGAAATGTTGGAGACGAAACTTGGACCACCCGCGACGAGAAGTACATCGAGAGGTTCCGATACACATTGTCTGACTGTGATGTGTCGAGCACGATTTCTTGAGGGTCGCAGGAGTGGTGCTGGAACTGTCGATGAGCTCGTGTTATCCGAATAACACGACGATGGCAGTTGAGCAATTGGATACAAATGTCATATCTCGTCGCACAACGGCCCTTGTACACCCATCTTTGGTGTCTGGGAGATACCTACATGTGCTGCCATTCACCACGCGTGGCATACAGATACGCAGTCGACGATCGTACAGTTCATGCTCTGGGACCCGGATCGTCTGGTAGTTCGGCGTCTGTGAGTTTCAGCTTATGCACCCGTCGACGATAACGCTCTCCAATAGATCTATCCGGCAGGGTTGGGGATTGCGGCGCAAGGCATGGGGATGTTTACCTCTACACCAGCTGCAGTGTTTCAAATAGGGAATAATGCGTATCGAGCATCGCGTGAGGGGGCACATTGGCAGAGGCTTGGACCAACCGTGCCAGAACACATCTTGATGGGTACATCCGCGCCGGCTATACGTCGACATAGCCGTCCCCATCGTCCAGAGGACCCGACTTCGCCCTCCAGGGCATTTTACAATCCTCATCTAGGTCAGAGACTCTCTACGTTGCTGATTGACCTCGTCCTGTCGACGCAGTGTGGCGAGAACGACACGGGCAGGAATGGGGACAGGCTGGGCGCAACGAGGACAGAGATGGCGATGTCCGGCCTGCCGATGAGTACGAGTACAGCTCTGCCAAGGAGCGGGCGAAGTGGAGGTCGTGGTGTTGAGGAGGTTTGAATGGTATGCCGAGGCTGGGCGAGTCTCCCGCGTGGTTGTGGAGATGCCAATGCCCCTTGGGTTGGTGGCTGAGGATACGAGCGCAAGAGGTATGAGGATAGCAGCATGCTGATGGCCCACGGTTGCGAGGAGTTCGTTCTCCGGCCAGTTGGCAGTTCCATCTCACGGGATGACTTCAGGGGTGGCTCTCTCCCACGCTCGCACTCGGTGAAGATGCCTCGCATACAAGGTCGCTTCTTCAGGAACAAAGAAATTATTCGATTCTGCAACGCAGCTGTCTATTCGTGTACCCATACCCAAGACGTTCACCCAGCGTCCCGTGAAGGCGCCCTTCGCGGACGACAGCACAGCCCGTCTCGTCTCGTCCTGGCAGCTGACGCAAGCCCATCGCACGCAAAACGCCAGACCTGCGTTTGATCAAGGAAAATTATGTAGTGTACTGTAGTAGTCGAGACCCAGACATCTCACCAAAAACCGGAGTTTTCTTCTTTTCAAAGTCTAGTGCCTCATTGCCGCGAAGCAACGAGAGCATCGATGTAGTGTCACACGGCGCGCATCTCCCTCCGCCCGCCTCGTCTATTCCGAAGAGGAACTCAGTTGGCCAACAGAAGTGTCGCCATCCTAGGACTGTTGACGAGGAGCACCGGTACCGCCTTGCGAGGAGTCGCTGCCGCGGCGAGTCGAGGAGGCCTTGGACGACGTGTCCTGGCCAGTGCAGCACCCCTGCGCCTTGCAATCATCGACGCATTCCAGGAGGCAAGCATTGTCGATGGGACCGTTAGCCGCTCCGTCCAATGCGAGGGCAGCGGCGTCCCCGCCGTGCTGGTGCTCCTGGTCGAGGCAGAACTCGGGCTGGATGGTGGCGCTGTGGATTCCGTACCCGTGGAGGCACTTCCTGGCACGCTTGGCCAGCTGCATGTACTTCTCGCCGCTGTGAGTGTTGATGGGGAAGGACACCTGGAGATGCAAGCTGGCCACGATCTTGGTGTCGGACAGCTGCCAGACGTGGATGTGGTGGCAGCTGACGACGCCAGGCAGCCTTTCAATGTCCTGACGGATCTCCTGGATGCTGACGTTCTCGGGCGTCGCCTGGAGGAGGACTCTCGCGGTGGCGAGAGTGAGCGGGATCGAGGTCTTGAGGATGATGGCCGTGATGAAGAGGGAGACGGTGGGATCGGCGTAGATCTTGCCCGGCCAGTCGGTGAGCCAGATAATGAGGGCGGTGATGATGACGCCAACGTTGCCCAGGGCATCACCGAGGACATGGAGCATCATGGCATTCATACCCATGTCGGCGTGACTGTGGCCGCTGGCCTTGGAGCCAGGCTTGCGAGGCAGCGTGTGGTTGTGGCCATCGTGAACACTAGAGTCACGGCGAGCCCTTTGCTTCTTGGAGGACGAGCTGGGGTGAGGCCCATGCGACTTGTTGTCGATGGTGCCGTTGTTGCCATTGGCGCCCTTGAGGAGAGGCGACTCTTCATTCACCTCGACCTCAGAGTCGGCAAACGGCGACTCTTCGCTGGTGTCGCTCTGGGCGGTCTGGCCCGGGGCGTTGGAGGAGGCGGCAAGGCTGGCGGCGATAATGTCCTGGCGGAAGCTGGCGGGATGGATGCTCATATCCTCAATGCTGGCGAAGCGCGAATGGCCGCTCTTACTAGACCGCCGTCGGCCTCGTCCCCGTGCCTGGCCAGGCGCGCGGCTGCCCCTCGTGTTGGAGTCGTCTCGGCTCGGAGTCTCATCTCCGAATCGGATGCGGCGAGCAGTCTCGGGACTGTCGGCGGCAGGCCGATCCGCACCCAGGCTTGCCCTCCTGGCCACGACCTCGGGGAGGACTTCGTAGACAGCTCCATCCTCGTCTGCCAACTCGGCGCGGATATCCCTGGTGTGTCTGCCCTCCTCGACGTCGTGGGCGTGATCGTGGGCGTGGTCGTGACCGTGACTGTGACCGTGGTCGTGACCGTGGTCGTCGTGTCCGTCTTCGCCCTCGTCGCCATGGGAGTGGCCGTGGCCGCCCAGGACAACGAAGCCCAGCAAGTTGGAGAACAGCCCAGCACAGCCGACAATGAGGATGAGCTTGGGCTGGGTGATCTCGGGCGGCTCGACGAATCGGGTGAGGGCCTCGAGGATGATGGAGACGCAGAGGGCGATGAGGAAGACGGCGTTGAAGAAGGCGCCGAGGATCTCGGCGCGCACCCACTGCGAACAGCTTGATTAGCTTGCGTCGCCTGCTAGGAGAGGGCGAGGAGCGCACGTACCCCGAAGGTGAACTCGTCAGTCGTTTCTTTCTGGGCGGCCACGACGGCCCACAGTCCGATAAACAGGGAGATGATGTCGTTGAGCATGTGGAAGGCATCGGCAGTCAGGGCCAGGGAGTGGGCGAGGAAGCCGGCAATCAGCTCGAGCAGGAAGAAGGCCGTGTCGATGACAAGCATGACCTTGATGCGGGTGCTCTTGGACCACGCCCACTTGGAGGAGGAGCCTGCCATGGCGAGTAGCTGGAGCGCCAAAGAGCGCGAGCGCGTTGGAGAAGCGGCGGCGACGTGAGGATGCGCGGCGATGCTCGGTCGGGCGCCCTGCAGTTGATTGTGCGAGGTTTGGAGTTGCAGCGACGACGGGAGGCGAAACCCAGAGAGCGCGCGTGCCAATGAGGAACAGATGGCCTCGGAGGTTTGTGGGGGGTCTCAGTTGCGGCTCGTACAGTAGGCTATGACGGAATGCGCCACTGAACCCGAGGCCTGGATTGGCAGCTACTCGAAGTGGCTTCTATTAGCCCGCAACGGCGCAACGCGTCCGGGAGGCGAGCGACTGATAAGGCTGGCCAATTCTCGCCGGTGAGGATGGATTGGAGAGAGAGAAGACGACGAGAGGGCGGCGGGAGACGGTCGAGAGAGCGCGCAATGGGAAAAAGCCTGTCGAGGGAGAGAGGCAGCGTTGGTAAGCGCCGCAGTTGGACGAGGCGGCTCTCGCTCTCACGCAAATGGCCTGATGCCGGCGGCTGCCCCCGCGGCCCCGGGCCATGATTATCCTCATAATTAGCACCGTTGCTCCGTGCGTGCGTCCGAACTGCGTGCATCCTACGGCCCCAAGCTCTGCTGTCGGCGTTGGCGGCCGTGGCGAGGCGAGGAAGCATCTTGCTGTTTGCATGCCGCGTTGCAGCGACAATGGATGCAGGGCGACGACTGGCGGGGTGGGGGCGATAGCGAGGTACCTCGGACGTAGCCTGAGCCGCACCCGGAACGCGCCCCGAGGCGGCCACGGTCAAGTATCTCCTTCGCTTCGACGCGACCCACGTCGCCTGCATCAGAACCTCCACCCCAGTGGTATCTCGCGATCCATCGTTCATCATCCATCCACCATCATCATCCACTCATCATCCGCCATCCATCATGCGTCTGGCGCCTCACCAGTCAGCGCCGTCCTCCGCGTGCCGGAGCCTGCGCCCCCCGCGGCATGCTCGCAGCCGCGTCGGAAACCACCCATGAAGCAAGACAGAGGAGCAAATGAGCAGCGTCTCGAATGGTGGCTTGAGCGCCGCAACTCGCTTGCCCGCTTCAAAGGCCGAGCTGATTCGGCGCGGCGAAAAGCGTCCAGATGACTTGCAGATCCCTGCTGCCGCCGCTGCGCGCCAAGGTCGACGAGACCCTTGCTGCAGCGCCGGCTTCGGTGGGCCTCCATTTCGGCACCGACAGGCGGACGAGGCTGGACGGGGAACATCTAGACGCCCAGTCCCGTCAAGCCCGGATGTGATTTGCCCAAACAAGCATCTTGTTAGTTGGTGAATCGAGAGGGCACAAGGCGCCGCCACGGCGACAGAGGGCTTCTCGTCTCGAGACAACCGACTCTCTCTTCCCTCTTCTGCATCTCTGCATCCGCCACCATGACACTCAGCTTGCCCGTCTTGGCCATGCGGTTACACGACAATATTGGATTCTTGCCCTCTTTTCATCCCGTTTGCCGTGCCGCGGCCCCGCTTCCGCCTCTGCCAGTCTGCATGTCTGCAAGCGAGTGGACTGTCGATATTCGCTTCGCCCAGATGCAAAGGATCCCTGTCTTACTTGCATTTTTCTCCGTCGGCATGGCTTGCTTCAAGGACTTGGACCTATCTCCAGGTTCCCAAGTTTGCAGACACCAAGCCTCTCCTCGGCAAGAACGAGGAGGGCAGACATGCCAAGCCTTTCGCATACCCCTGGGTCGCTGATGTAGCCAAGAAGCTGACCCTTTGCCAAAGTTCCCCGACGTCCATCGCTCCCATCAACAGATGCAATGTCTCCCAGGTCTTCATACGCGTATACTGTATTTCGCCGGCCTCGGAGACGGCAGCAGTCAAACGCCTCCTCCGTGTACCTTGGGTTGCCCTTGGACATGGCCTGATTCTGCATTACGATGAAGCGGGTTTTGGCGTATGGCTGGTGGCCCTCCTTCCTCTGCAGCTCTTGCACTTTAGATGAGACGGCTGCCACGTATTCAGTCTGGTAGAGACACTCAGTTGATCCGAGGTACTCGCCAAGCAAAAATGTGAGGTTCACTTCGAATATGACAACCGGAGCAGAACCGAACATCGAATGAAGAAATGGTGAGCCGGCAAGGATCTTGGTGAGCGGCTGAGCTTCCCCCCAGGTGCGGGGAAACCATATTAAACCAGGTGTTTAAGACACTTCGCCATTGAGGCACCTCGGCATGTCTGCCTCCAAAAGCAGGACGTGCGCTCCCTCAGGTCTGGGTTGGCCTCCAAGGAGGCTAGCAAAGTTGCTGCTGCCGCAGGTGACAGCCGAGGGTACCTGTGTCTCATCTGTGTCAGAAACCGGGAAAATCCCGTGTCAAATGGTAGTCGCTGCGCAAGATCAACAGTCGCCCATTTGCAGATGCCCTTGTGATTGATATCAGCACCCAAGGACAAAAGCCGCCTCACCAGGCTACCCACGTCTGTAGCTCCGTAGTTTGCATTAGGGACGGCACCTCCCAGATATCTCGGAGAACATCGGTAGCAAATGGCGGACCTCCTACTGCGAAATCTTCCGCCGTGAACCAGTCGAATGCAGGCCACTGAGCCAGGGCAACGGAAAAGCGTGGTCGAGGACACCCCTCCGGCCGATGGCCCCACGAGAAGTCGCCACCCTCCCAAAGGCTTTTGCAAACCTCCTGGACATCTCCGATCTGGTTTCTGCGTTCGATGCCCTTGTTTTCGGTCAAGCTGTGTCTCAGATACCAGAGCACAGGGCCCAGACCCCACGCCCTAATCTCTCTGACTAGAGAATGGTTGACTGACGAGGTGTTGGCACAAATGGCTCTTGGCGAGCTGTACACACACGTCGACAGGCGTAAACTGATCGTGACCTAGGATGCGCTTGCCCTCTTCTGTGGTCCACCAGAAAATCATGCGCCGTCCGGTGAATGAATTGCACATTCGCGTTGACGTGATGCCACATGTCTCTGTGCTCTGCCGATGGCTTGTTGAAGGGTGTGGGTAGGTTTTCCGGGGGTATGGGTAGAATCTCCAGAAGACCGGCGCCGAGTCACGGTGCCTGGCCTCCATCGTTGGAGCTGGGCCTTGGTGCTTGCGTTCTCGATGGGGAACTTGACGAGCGTGCTCTTCCCTGAGCCTGGCTTTCCCTGGGCCCAGAACAGGCGGCCGTCGGACTGGAGCCACCCGAAGAATCCATGCCAGACCGCGGGCTCAGAACCTCGTCATCCTCGCTGACCATGTGTTCGGCCGAGAACGAGTCGAATATCCGAGTGTATGTTGCTCCGTGAGCAGCGGACACTTGGTTGAGTCGCTGATACATGGCGGGAAACTTGAGACTGCGGAGCAGGCGGTCGTGCCACCTGTCTCGCTGTGTTTTGGAATCTTTAGCCTCAAACTGGGCGGCAACGTCTGTTATCATAGCGTCCTCGGCTCGAAGGATCTCTCTGGTGGCGTGGTCTCACGTCAAACCATGTTCCAAACTGACTGAGACTCGCAATCTTGGTGCGGCCAGCCGCAAACTGGGTCTCGAAATGCCAAATTTCTTTGGAAAGCTTGTTGAAGCCATCGCGCTGTTGTAGGTCCATGGCGTCGCTCTGCTTGCTATGCGATCGACTCTTCAATGCAATGCTCGGGCAGCATGCAAAGCGGCATTGCGAAACGACTTACCACACGCGGGAGAGTATGTGCATTTCCATGGTGATTCTATAGTCACACAGAGCCTTGTCCAAGTTCCCGGAGGCCCCTTTGCGCTTGCTGGACCTGAAGAGACAGTGCGCATCGCGCCTCGAACGCTGCCGGGTTTGTGGTGCGCGGTGACCAGCTTGACCTCTGCATCCAGCTTCTCAGCCGTGGCCCTGCACTTTTTGGCGATGTCGAGGAGGCTCTCCTCGTCGGCGGCCCTCGAAGCAATAGACTCGAAGTAGTCGTCGACGCTCCGCGATGCGGTGACCATCGATTCCGCGGCTGCTTCGAGGTGATTTTCGACGGTGAGCCGCCCATCGTAGACAGCCTTGCACGAGCTGAACCCTTCGTGGGAAAAGCGATGACCTGGATGAGGCTGCAGGCCATTCATAGAATGTCGAAGACAGACATTCTGGGTGCCGGCTCTGGGCTGTTGCGTGTTGGTGGGTAGATAAACGAGGGCAAGATTCGGGCTACAATGAGGCTGTGACTCCAGGCCGCTGTCACGTGGTGGCACCGGGCAACCAAGTAAACCATTGAGGTACGGATAGCATCGAAAGCAATCACTGGCGCAAGCATCTCAGCCGTACGGCCACATCCACGCCTCACCAAGGCAGGGGCTCTGGGAAGGGGACATGGTTCTCGGACCGATGATTCGTGGCCGGTTGACAGCGTAGGGAAGGTGCTGCCTGAAGCCCTCGCCGGAAAGTCCATGTACTGACATACCGTTGGTCGTGCTAGATGCTTTCGCTGGAGTATTGCTGATATCGGGTGTGGGTACTCTTGTATGTCCTCGGTCCCATGAGGTCTTTCAGTATGAAGCATGGCAGTTACAGAGTACGAGGAGGACCCAAGGACGGAGTCTCTCTTGTGGATCCACAAGCCTCACGCTAATGGTCGGGCTGCGGCCCGCGCCGCGGCACTACGTACGAGTACCTGAACCTAGCGCCTGGGCACCCAAGTACACTTTGGAATTGGCACTGCGCGAGAGCGACTCCCGACGATACCAGGTTCTTTGCATCGTACTTCAGAAACTCTGATCACGACTTCGCGAAATTTGGTCCGCAAGACTCTGGCAAGTCAGGCTAGAGGCAGAAGACCACCTACAGACGGTGTCTACCCCGCACCGGATTTCAATTTCACCGCCAGTGCCGACTCATCCGCTGCAGGTGAGCACCGTGGGACCTGTTGTCTCGGTGAACTCGGTGAACGGATCAGCAATGCACCAATGCAGTAAGCAGCCAGCAGCCAGATGCTACATAGTCCGGCTGTGTGGCGCGTTAGAGCAGCGACCAGCCGTGTCTACTGCTCACCCGGCTCTTTGATGCCGTGCCTCGACCGTCGAGCGTCTCCGTCCGGACAAGCCACGCTCTTTGGTTACGAGATATAATCAAGGCATGACGAGCGCAGCCGATGACGGGCTGTGGCATAATCGCAGTTATTGGTGGAACTCTTGAAGAATTTGACCGCTTTGATCCGTTGCTGCCGTGTGCATGTAGCACTCACCCGGATCGTGACCATGATAATGGTTCCATACTCTCGATTTGAGCGCTATAATCTTACCATACTTGTGCCTCGGCACCTGATAGGTGACTATAGCCTAAGACAGCTGGAGCAGCTTCCGCGCGGTCCGGTTGTAGACCGTAGAGGTATGCTATTGACGTGATGATACTGGTATTATTCCATAGATGCGTGCACAACGAGTGATGCTTTGAGTAGAGTCGAAGCAATCCACGGCTCAAGTATATAATCTTTTATTCTCCCAGTCTAGCTTCCGTCCGCAGCCAGCATCTCATCTACATCTTCAACCTAGCCAACCATCAGTTCACTTATACATCTTTGAACTCGCAACGATGCTCTCCTCCCCAGCCAAGCTCGCAGGCCTCGTCCTAGGACTGGCCAGCATCGCCGCCGCGGTCCCTGCCGCTGTCCCAACCAAGGAGTTTGCCACCGATGGCGGCTTCATCGTTACCCACAAAGCTGTCGACTATTTCCCGCACGCCCTTGGCGACCTCAGCCCCTGGGACATCGCCGTCCGCTTCACTGGCTACAACTCCACCATGGAGTCCTGGCTCACCGGCCTCGACCCCGCCTCCGGTGCCACCGACGAGGAGAAGGCCAGGATCCTGATCTCCGCTGGATATGCTAAGCCCTTCGACCATGCCGACACCGACATGGTCGGCGATGTGGAGGCCCTGCTCGGCGCTCTGGCTGGCGAGACCCCCGAAGACCTCGCCAAGCGTATCGAGCAGCGCAACACCCAGTACATCGTCTCGAAATCACACGTCGTCGTGTGGCACGCGTGCGCCGCGTTCTTTGCCTGCGTGTCTGGCACCTCCTGCAGCTTCAACATCAACGTGGGAAAGGCGCCACGCAGCCAATGCGAGAACCAGGGCGGCCAGAACTGCTGCATTTCCTGGTCAACCTACAGCGTGCAGGTTGGTTTCTTTAGCCGCACTTGGACCAACTGCAACGTCGATGTGAACAATGACGGCCTCTCGAGCGCCTCTTGCGAGGGCAAGGGCGATAACACCGGCGGAGATGTCTGCCTCAGCAACCGTGCCTCTGGCTGCACTTAAAGGCTTGCCCCCTGACTGGCCCAAGCTCCCAAAGCAAACATTGAGGCGAAGTTGGGGTGGCTGGAGAGACCTAGTTCTCGGTCCTAGCTAGCGTAGGAGAAGCTCGACAATATGCAATGCATTTGAAAACCGGTAAAGGCGAGACTTCTCGTTACGTCGTGAGAGAGCTCCTAGACTACAAGTAGTCTTATGTCCTCGGTGTACTCGTAGTCCGTAAGACAGCATGCCTTGTGTGCCCTGCTTCATGTTAATAGGCGCCAAAGGCTGCGACCCGCTCAGAGACCGCACCCTGGCTCGGCCGCCTCATCCAAGCGAATGATACGCTCGCCTTGCCGCAGCGGTTGCATTGCTGTCCAGCCTGGCGAATGGCTGTCTGCGACGCGACGCCCCTTCTCCTCTCAGCTTCTGCATGTTGCCGCCAACGATCAACGGTTGCCTTGCTGGCCGGTCGCACACGGAGGCAGTGCTCTGGTGGACTGTTTGTTGGGCCCCGACTCCATGTTCTGCGGGATTCTGGGGACCTGATCGTAACGCAGTTCTTTGCATCCCGTCGAGATATTGACAACGACATAGCCCGTTCAGATGTCTGGTGTCGAGATCGCAGCAAGCCCCGTTGCCTTTGTGCAATTCGCACCGCAGGTGGCCAAATACATCTTCCAGGCCTACAAGCTTTGGGGCGAGATTAAGAATGTTCCCCAAGACATGCTCGACCTCGTCACGAACTTGAAGGCCTACGAACCGGTATTCTGCGAGATTGAGTCGCGTTTCAATCGACCAGATGCCTCCATGGCTCAGTTCAACCACGACACGCTGAAGATGAGCTTCGACTGCGCCAAACAGGCGCAGATGGCCCTGGAGGACATGGTGAGGGACTTGAAGACCGAGCACGACGCCAAACGCGGCCTCAAGCGAAGGGCTGCCGCGTTAAAGGTCATCTTGAAGAAGACAGAGCTCGAGAAGCTCGAGAAAAGACTGTCCCAGACGTTGGGTTTATTGCAACTGGCTCTTCAAATGTACCAACTGTATGTGTGAGTCCGTGCGTGGTTGTTGGGCCTGTCACTAAACGTCGAGCACAGAGCTCTGCAAAGCATTGCCAACAACGTCCTTCAAAACATCAACTCCGACCTGTTCGCCAGTAGCGTTGCGTCCATTGTGGTCAAGCGATTAAATGGGCCTGGAAACAGACGGGCGAACGAGATGCGGAAAGTGGAAGGCCACGATGACACAATGCGGCAGAACAGTGTTGTTTCTGGACCGAACGAATACTCAGTTGCCTACTCGTCCTCAACATTGGGGCGGTTTGCGATGAATTATGCCAAAGGTCCCGGAGCATGGCATGCATGCATACAACTTCCACGTTGGCTCTCGGATTCCGTGTACGAAATACGCTCCATGACAAGCGTAGCGGGATGGACGTACACCTATCGAACTTACAACATAATCCCTCACACAAGCGAGGTCATTCGACGGATTGAACTGGGAGATAAGGATGGGGTTTTGGAGCTATTCAGTGCAAGGACAGCGTCCCCGTTCGATAGAGACGAGACGGGGAGCTCTTTGTTGCATGTGAGTCTACAAATACCCGAAGAGCAGAACAGTAGCTGACGATTTGCAGTATGCAGTCACGAGGAAACAACCGGAAATATGTCACGTTCTCCTGAAATTGGGACTCGATATCGCTATGGATGAGCCTGAGCAGCCAAACAGAGAGTGAGTACGCTGGTTTGAGTAGCGCTGATACAAAACCATTCTGACGATCACACAGGAGCCCCCTTAGTTCTGTGGCATTCGACCTGGTTATGCCAAATTCGAGCAGTCCAAAACTGGAGCAGATGGTGGAGATCTTCCGATCTTTCCTCCGAGGCCCTGATGCGATCTCACCTGAACGACTGTTGGACTTCGTGCGCGAGTTCGCATACGACGATGGATTTATCACGAGATTTCGCGAGCTGTTCATGCCATCATACTACAGCCTACCTCTGCGAGACCGACTGGAAGCAATTCGACTAGGTGCATTTACAGTCCAGACCGACATGACTATGCGATACTTGCTGTCGCCAGATGGAGTTGTCAGAGCCTCTGATGTCAGCCAGTCGAGCCGCGAGAAATTGTCCCTTGTGCATTCAGCAGCCGTGGCCTTGGGTTGCCATTACACCAATTATGTCAATCCATATGGGAAGTCTCAATGGTATTTTGGGCCGTACCCGGGGGATGGGTGGTGCGATCTGGTGACCCATATTGCGGCTGTGGCCAATGCGTCTGACATGCACAGCTTCGAGCTCGTCATCCCTTATGACGCCTTTCAGGTGCCAGTATGGAGAGGAACACCACTGATTTCCGTCATTGGAGGTGTTCTTTGTTGCGCCTCTCCAGACCTTACGATGGCCCATTGGGACCTCTTCTTCCAGAGCAATCTTCAGCGCTGGTTGACAGACCTCCAGGCAGCCGGGGTCGACTTGCTGGAATACGGACAACGCGAGGTCCTCAGCCTCCACAGCAGCGGCGAAAACTCAAAAGGTGCGTTCGACGCTGACGCGATTAAGCGTTCAAAAGCCGTGCCGCGCAGAACCATGGGCCGTGGTGGCAAGGACTTGAAAATCTGTCGACGGCCCAAGGATACCACACGAAATGTCAACTACTGGGTCCCGATTCGAATCATTGACCTCAGAATCGGCAAGAAGCCGGAAGACTGGGAAATTCTGTGGGCGCCGGAGTTCGAGCATATGGCAAACGAGTTTTGGCAGTTGATTGAGAAGCAAGATGTGAGAATTCCGGGGGCGTGGGTGGATTAATGGGGAATGAAGAGTTGTTGATGAGGTTGACGACGGCCTGCGTGCTCGCCTCCGTCAGGGGATAGAAGAACGGGAACTTTCGATAGATGGTGGAATCTTTTGCGTGACGAATAAGGCTCTTAGCTTGGTACTTGCTAGGAGAGGGAACCCTTCTGTGTGTACTCCGTACTCGTACGGGCTACAATCTCGGTGGCTGGCCGAGACCAGCGCCTCGTTCAACCTCACCTCGCAGCAACCCCGCATGCAATGGTGGGAAGCCCCATCTTCAACCTTACATCATTAGAGACTGCCTACCATTGGATCCCGGACGATCCAGATACCGCTTCTTCAATAAACGTCCAGCACCTGGCAGCAATGGCTACTCGACCGGCAGCCAAGGCCGGTGAGTGGTACATGGGCGACGTCGAGGAGCTGGAGAAACAGCTCAGCCCCTTCCTGGCCCAAGTTCCAGAAACCATCAACGAGTCTTCGTTGCCCATCCCTGGAGCGAGGGTGATCATCGCCCCGTGAGTCGCCGGTGGATCATGGCACTTGGACCTCCGTTCTGACGGGTTTGTGTTTAGGCACGCGGGCTACAAATATTCGGGGAAATGCGCTGCCTGGGCATACAGCTGCCTCGACCTGAGCAAAGCGAAGCGGGTGTTCGTCCTTGGGCCGTCCCATACATACCCCTTAGACGGGTGCGCCGTCACGACGTTTGCCAAGTATGCCACGCCGTACGGGGATCTCACGGTGGACCAAGACACCATCCAGAGGGTGAAGGAGGCGGGTGAGATGGAAGACATCCCGCGAGCCAACGACGTGGCTGAGCACTCACTTGAAATGCACATGCCCTATCTCTACAGATTCTGCCAGAAGACCTTCGCCTCTCCAGAGGAGTTCCCGACCATCGTCCCCATTCTCATCGGCAGCATCAACAGAGCCGAGGAGAAGGATTTGGGCAAGATCCTTTTGTCCTATCTCAAGGACCCGGAAAACGCATTCATCATCAGCTCCGACTTCTGTCACTGGGGCTCGAATTTCGGGTACATGGTCTACTCCGCCGAGAACGACCTCTCGAAGTTGACTTCGTTGAGCGAGCATTCTCGGGTCCCCGCTGGTCCACCAATCCACGAGACTATTCGCTTACTCGACGAGGCTGCCATGGATGCCGTTAAAAGCGGCAAGCATGACGCCTTTGTCGACAACCTGAAGCAGACGAGAAACACTGTTTGCGGCAGGCATCCCATCGGCGTCGCCATGGCGGCATTGGAGCTGCTCGCCAAGGAAGCCAACGATGAGACGAAATACCGCTTCAATATTGTAAACTACGACCGGAGCAACTTGGTGTGGAGACCTGCGAACTTCAGCGTCAGCTACGTGTCTGCGTATGCCGTCTTGTAGGCTCCAGAGGTAGCACCCAGAGGAGGACGACGGGTGGATGAGTTGGAGCTCTAGTTGGCCATCACGGGCGTGAGCAGGCTAGAACGGAGAGGACGGCTAACAGATGGCATCTTGTGTTGGTATTCATCTTCTTTCTTTTATCATTTTTATGATGAATGGAAACGTTCTGCTCGCTCGGACGAAAGTGAGGAGTCCACGGACGAGGTATACAGTCCACAAGAAGTCATCGAGGATGAGTCCAGCATCTCGGATGACTAGCTCACGTGTGTGCCGGCGTACTCAGCATGGTCTTTTGGATGAGCCCACGTGTTTGGCTGATTGCTCGGCCGCACAAAGCTGGGCGTCGTCCCGTCCTCGTGGACGTGCTGCCAACGCGGTGCTGACGGCGGGTGGCGCAGGGAGCTGGCGGGTATTAATAGCGCCCAGCCTTGGCTGGCGGATGGCGGTTGGTGGCTTATCAGGGCGGCGGAATTGGCTTTCGCTGCGGGCCTGGATGGATCGATGGTTGTGAATGGGACACTGGCTTTGAAGAGATTCTCTGTCGTCAAAGCCAACCATCGACCAGCAGCACCAGCGTCACAGCCAACAAACGGAAACGTCCAAGGATTCCAGACGGCCATCTCGCAGATGAAACCCGAGCTGCCCTTTATAGCGCACGACTCCCTGGACCCAACGGCTCCAGTCAGCCCACCAGAGCGCGCCAACCTGCCCCATTCTGTTGCAGGAATCCAACCAACGAACCCGCTCAGGGTCCAATGGTCGCCGCAGGTTGTAGTTGGTCTGCCGCGCAAGCGCCCTGTTTCCGTCGAAGAACAGAGGGGCCGTCTTGTGGCCGGAACCGCCGTCAAGGACGCTGTAATACGGGTGCGTACATTACTCGCAGACGCTGCGCTTGATTGCCCGAGAGCACGCACAGTGCACCTCGCACAGAGCCGGTACGCTGGAAAAGTCTGGCGCGTGGCCAGCCGTCACGTTAGCGCACCGCAGGCCGCGACTCGTCGCCTCACGCCACAGTGCGCGCGCCGTGCTCGTACTGATGCATGCCGCAGCACCGCCCCTTTTGATTACCACCCACAGCGTCAATCTCCCCGTCACCAAACATCCAACAACACCAGCCAGTCCACCGCCCGCTGTCCATCACCCGGGCCCGCTGCTTCTTCGTCCTCTTCCCCAGTGTCGCCATTCGCCAAGCCTCTTCTCGATCGGCCGCAGCATCGTCGAACTCTCGCGCGCCGACTCTTACTCGGCCTCTTGCGAGCCTCTCCCGGCACCAGACTCCCGAGGGCCACGCCGCTCTCTCCATTTCACCATGAGTGTCAGTGTTTCACCCCTGCTTTCCCTACCGTTGGCGTTTCAACCAGGCGAAGCGGCGGGTCCGAGTGCCTCGGCGGAACTCTAATCGCTGCAGCCTGGCCCTGGAATCCAATCTCTCTCCTTCTCCCCATCACAAGACTCTGCAGTAGCTTCGCGGGACGACGTTTGCTGACAATGGCGCAACAGTACGGGTTAGTACCACACGACGACGATCGGCCCCCCGGACTGCATGGCCAACCTCGATGCTCATGCTGACGATGATGCGTTAGATACGGCGGGAGACCGAACCCCTACGACCAGCGGGAGGATGCTCCTAGCTATGGCGCGCCACCTCCGAGGCAGCCTCAGGCCGGTTACGGCCAGGGCTCCCCATATGCTGGCGGCCATGCCTACGGCCAGAACCAGTCGATCGACGCCGGCTACGCAGGTAAACCACCGCAACATTGACGGCGTCGCCGTAAGCAAGACTAACCACGACTGCTAGGCGGCAACGTCGAGATGGCTCCCCTAGCCCAGAACGCCAGCTCCATGGCCGGCGGCGACCCCAACAGCATCCTCAACGAGTGCAGGGACATCGACCGCGGCATCGACGACATTGAGCGCAACCTCGAACAGCTCCGCATGCTCCAGAAGCGAACCCTCGATGACGCCGACAGCTCCTCGTCCAGCGCCGCCAACCGCCAGCTCGACTCCCTCTCCTCGGACACCATGGCCCTGTACCGCAGCCTCACCGAGCGCGTCCGAACTGTCAAGTCCAGCCCCGAGTCTCGCACCCCCAAGAACAACCCCCAGGTCAGCCGTGTCGACCGTCGCCTGAAGGCGGCCATCCAGCAGTACCAGCAGGTCGAGTCCCAGTTCCGCAAGCGCACGCAGGAGCAGATGGCCCGCCAGTACCGAATCGTGCGCCCCAATGCCACCGAGGACGAAGTCCGTGCCGCAGTCGAGGACACCACTGGTGGCCAAGTCTTCAGCCAGGCGTTGATGCAGAGCGACCGACAGGGACGGGCGCGCGCGGCGCTGACGGCGGTGCAGGATCGCCACGCGGCTCTGGTCAAGATTGAGCAGCAAATTCTGGAGCTGTCGCAGCTCTTCCAGGACATGGATACCTTGGTCGTGCAGCAAGAGGCTGCCGTCATGCAGATTGAGCAAAAGGGAGAGGAAGTCGTGGACAACCTGGACAAGGGCAACGAGGAGATTGGCGTCGCCGTCAACACGGCCCGCAAGACGAGGAAGAAGAAGTGGATCTGCCTGGGCATCTGCGGTAAGTTTGTCTTGGCGATACGCACCGGAACCGTTGCTGACTTGAACAACAGTGACCATCATCATCATTGTCATCATCATCGTGCTCGTCTACGTCTTTGTCATCCGCCAGACGACTGGCAGCGGCAACAACGACAAGAACAGCAGCAAGCGAGACCTCATCGAGGAGCTCGGCACCCTGCCCATCGTCAACACCCTTCCCGTCATCCTGCGACGCGAGCTCCCCCTCGGAGCCCGCATGCCCATCGACCAGGACGTTGCGAGGGAGATGGCGCGCATTGGTCGCCAGCGCATCCATTTTCCTCAATTACCACAATAAGCTCTCGAGCCACAACCGGAGCTTGGGCATGTCGCGGCATGGACATGTACACGCACGCACTATACACCACAGCGGGACAGTTTTTCTTGAGAGTATTGTATAAAAAGACTATCGACATATAGAAGTCTTGCGCGCACCTGATTTCCTTTTTTCGCTCCGAGAACATTGGATCGTCACGGAAGGGGCGGGAGCTATCGACTTTGGCAGTTGGGAGGACGGACAAGCACACGGGAGCATCGCGCGGTGCCCTGCGAGTGTCTGCTCTTTTGCCTCGCGTGTTTTTGCGTTGGATCGGTTTCCTTCCCCTTTCATCCCTGCGCACCCCTGCTTTGTTTTTGGCCATTGTGTTGGAGGGGTTTTGTGATTCTGATTCCAGGAGTTTAGCATTAGGGGCGTTGAGTACAACGTTTTAATCACTTTTGTTCCCTCGTTTGCCGGTCACGCGTGTTGAGCGAAAAAGCACATGTCCAGTTTTCACGGCGTACCCTGCGTAGAAGCGTATAGATTGGACTCATACAAGAAAGCTATCGTGTCTACCCGTAAAACCACCCAAGCTGGAAGGGAGCCCGTCGCGGACCGGTACGCCGAACAAGATGCACGTGAGCCATGGTTGTGCCTGGTTCACCTCGCGCCGGAAAGTAAAAAAGCAAACATGACCAAATAGCAAAGCCGAACCCGTCGGACAAGCTTTCAGGGAAACGGAAACGGAGGCGCCTGCTGGTGGGGGGGTCGTAAATCGTTGTCTGTGGAGGTCCATTCAGTGTGATGGAGTACTCCTTTTGTTGGGGTGCAGAGAGCGACGACGGTGCAGAGGTCGTCGAGATGGGGGCCGAGGGTGGCTGCGGCTCTCGAGCCCAGCGGCTGTCCACGGTGGAAAGGACACCAACGTGTGGCCAGAAGAGGTCGGCTGCGTCGTTAATCACTCTCCCTTGCGCCCTCGCCCTCGTCTACGCCTCCGCCTCTCACCTCGTCGTGGCTCTTGCCTGCATCGGCGAGGTCTTCGCGCGGAGGCTGCAGCAGCCTGCGGCGCTCGCCCTCGCCGACGACCTTGTTCAGCACGCCCATCCTGCGGCGGAACTCGTCCGCCAGGGCGTCCACGTCATCGGCGGCGGCCCCGGCGGCGCTGCCGGAGCCCGAGGCGGGGAGGCTATCCCCGCGCGCGTCGTCGTTGTCATCGACGGGCTCGCGGGCCACGCCCTCGACGCGCAGCATCGCGGCGCCGGGGTCGGGGCCCTCCCCGTCGGGCGGCTGCGCGG
>JALHCC010000181.1:0-28618 GCA_024340765.1 Tolypocladium cylindrosporum | reverse complement strand
CCTGGGAGCGGGCTGCCGGACCTGTGCGGCCTGCGGGCCTTTGTCGCGGGCGCCGCGCAGGCCGTGACGTACGGCGCGGGCACGTGGCACGCGCCCATGGTGGCCCTGGGCGCGCCCGGCGCGACGCTCGACTTTGTCGTGTCGCAGTGGGCGAGCGGCGTGCCCGACGAGGACTGCCAGCTGGTCGAGTTCGAGTCCGAGGGCGCCGCGGAGCCGAGGATCGAGGTGAGGATACCCGGGGCGCCGCGGCTGGGGAAGCTGTGATTGCATCGAACAAGCCTTGTTTTACTCTCTGTATTTATAGACACATAGATACAGCTACGGGGTTTAGAGAACTCAAACTCTTGCGAGATGTGTTTGTGATACAGGCTCCATTACTTCGTAGCTCCGTCATGTGATAGACACCCACACGATGCCGCCCAACGTCTCACATCGGTTCAACAGTACCCTTCACCACTCAATCTCCTTCACTTGAACTTCACCATTTCTCGCGTCCGACATTCTGCTCAACCATGGAAACGACCCCGGCATCTCATCACGAGCTTAGTCATCGTCAGCATGTCTAGACTAGGGCGTGAGCTGGACCCATCCTGAATGTCCTCGTACAGGGGGTTCAGCTCGCCGCAAGCACTTCTCCTGCAACAGCTGTACTCCGAGCCGAGTCAACGACTGCAATCGCAATGACCGTCACGCCTGCTCCCGTCGCGGCCGGGAACAAACTCGAGGACCTCTCCGGCCTCATCCTCGAGCCCGGCGAGAACCCCTATTCGGCCTTTATCAGCGCCTGCAGCGACGACCATGTAAGAACGCTCATCCGCTCACGCCTCCCCCTCCGGCTTTCGAGCTGACTCCCGCCCAGGAAGAAATCCAGCAGCTCTACGCCGTCCACCGCACCAGGCGCAACGCCCAGCAAAAGGCCAAGTTCCTGGCCGCGGACTTTGCCGGCCTCGTCATCGACCAGTACCTGCTGAGGCTGGAGCGGCCGCACGTTGAGCCCGGCTTCCGCGATCCGCGGAACTGCCTGGTGTTCTGGGCGCGGCCGCCGATCCACGTCATCCGCCTGGCGGCCAAGGTGCAGGACATGCTCAAGGCCGCGGCGCCGGGTGAGTCGTGCCCTGACGGCTGGTGTGGCGGTGATGGGTGGAAGCTGACCAGCGGACAGGCGTGTGGTTGATGCCGACGTACAACATGCACATGACGGCGCTGGAGGTGACCTTTTCCAAGACCCCCGACGAGATTGCGTCCCTCGTGTCCGTCGCACGCCCAGAAATCCCCTCCATCACCTCTCACACGTACTCCCACCGCTCCCGCCTCGTCAAGCCCACCATCTCCTACGACCTCTCCGCCTTTGCCCTCTCGTTCCTCCCCGCCTCGGGCGAGGCACCGCTCTCCCCGTCCCCCACGGGCCCCGACCCGCCGGGGGGCATCACGCAGGGCGACGCCTACACGTACCACCACCTGCGGCGCGACGTCTTCGACCGGGTCCGCGCCGGCGGGCTCGAGGTCGGCTCGCGGTACCAGGTCCCCAGCGCGCACATCACGCTGGGCCGCTATCTGGACGACGCGGACCATGACACGCCCGAGAAGCGGGAGCGGTGGATCAAGGCCATCGACGACATCAACGAGTGGCTGGAGAGGGAGGTCTGGGACAGGACCGACGCCGAGTTCGTCGGGGAATGGGTCGTCGGGCAGGAAAGGGGCCTGGACGCGCGGAGCGGGACTCTGTGGTATGGAGGTGGGAGGACCATCATGATGGGCGAGGGATTCTAGAGCATAGACCAATAGACAGGTTCGATAGACAGAGTTGGACAGCTGTACGTCTTCACGACAAATGAGCACAGATTGCTGCCAGAGCAGTTTTGTCCGGTCTCCCGTCACCGTCCTCGTCGCCAGCTAAGACCTGTTCGTGAACTGGCCCTCTCTAGGACGGAAGCCCACCACTGACTTCGTCCAAATGTCGTCGGTCGCTGGATCGCCAGATCGTCGACCCTTCGTGGCCGCGTCGCACGTAGGTTCGTCCCTAAAGTTGACACAGAGAGCATTTTATTCATTCCCTATGAACCATCCCCCAATCGGGGACTTGTACCCCCTTCGCCAGTGTCCATGATGCCCATAAGCCGCAAGGAGAAGCACGAGAAATGGAGTGACCCAAACACACAATGCACTTAGAACACCAGAGCCGCACCCTTCGTCTTCTTGTCACCACTGTACGTCTCGTTAGCACGCGTCGCTCGTGTCGTCGAATCCGGTGTTGCACGTACCCCAGCTCGAAGTGCTTGCATCGCTTCAGCGCCAGCTGGGACTTGGCCTTGCACTTGACGCACTCCAATCTCAACACGACCTTCTTGGTGGTCTTGGCCTTCTTGTGGAAGACGGGCTTGGTCTGACCACCGTAACCGGACTGCTTTCGGTCGTATCGTCGCTTACCCTGGGCGAACAGGGAGGCCTTGCCAGCCTTGTACTGGGTGACCTTGTGCTGGGTGTGCTTGCGGCACTCCTTGCCCTTGCAGTAGGTGTTTCGGGTCTTCGGGATGTTGACCTGTTCCACCAAGTCAGTCTCCTGCTGGAAAGATTGCGCTGGAAAGATTGCGCTGCGGTCGAGTATTCGTCAAAGTCGCGGGCGGTCGCCGGTTCGCACGAGACAGTCTTTGGCGGTCCGAGTCGTGGCATTTCCAACATCAACAACACTGCCGGCAATGCCCTCGATATGCGACGTCGTGATCGTAAATTGTTCCATTCGTGCCCCCGCTCCCAAAGAAGTTCGAGACTGTCATCGTGCGCCGGCAACCGCTCGCGTGCTTCGTGAAATACGATCGTCGTTTCGTCCAGGGCTTGGAGCAACATGGGAAGTGCGGCAGAGACGTACCATCTTGACGACGTTGTGCGGTGTCGTGACTTTGTGTTTGGTGATGCAAGTTCCCAAGTGAGAGCGAAATTTGGGAGGTTTTGGTGATTTCTCGCTTTGTGGGAGACTAGGGTAAACGCCATTCCTGATTGGAAGATGTGGCTGGTGTGGGCCAGCCACATTGCTGCCTCAAATCCAGGGCTGCAAGGAGGAGCTGCGCAGCGTGATTGGCTAAGCCGCCACCGCTCGCCCTACTCTGGCGTTTATGCACGCATAAATTGCAAGCAGTTCAACTCACAAGTCCCAATCGCAGGCGACTGAGCGAATGCGATCACAGTTAGCCTGCTAGAAAGCTACGATGTGACACCCGTTCTGGAATTGTTGCCCTCATTCTGAATGTTAACTCAAAATTCATTGCAGCCTGAAATAGGTACTGGGCGACAAGGAAAAGGCAGCCTCAACTTCAAGGCCAACGATGAGCATACGAGCTGGCTGTCTTCTCAAATTCGAGATCAATCGCGAACTTCAAGACTCAAAGGTGACGAGATACTTCCTTCTCTGCTCAAAACTTCTATCAAAGAAGTCCTGAAAGCAGATGCTTTCCCATGCTGAAGACGTAAAGGGCAGGCTCTACAATCGCATACAGTGATCGATGATGAGCTTAGGGATATCCGAGAAGGCGTGTTCTCACTGTACGATCAACCTGCCATCAGTGAAAGATATTGTCTCGCTCACAGTTTTACTGTAATGAGTCTCTCTAGAATCCCACCCGTGATCAGCTCAATCTGGCCTAGTCAACAGCTTTTCAAGGAGCGCTTTTGAGAGTTCCCCATGTAGCCTCCAGAAGCGTCTGAAAATCATCGCTCATCAACATTGACTAGAACTGCAAAGCAATAAACTTTGCGTCATTGTGGGTGCCCAGCGCTTCGAACTGCTTTTGTCCACTGTGGGCATCATGTAGTATGAACATTGCTGGAAGTGCAATTGGCTCCGAGGCTCTGAGGCTCTCTGGTTGTCATACCTGCAGGCTGCACGTTGTGGCTCTGGCTACCTACATAAGGAGGTACGAAGTACCCCGTGAAAGGCAGACGGTTTGGTTTGGTCAGCGTTCACGCGTCTGTTGGCAGATTTTCGGCTAAACAGCCCGACAGGCGGTTGTCCAGGCCCCTGTCAGGAGACCCCACCATAGGTTGCGAATGACAACACGCCTGTTCTCGTTGCTCCCAGGAGACGACACGACACGCATTGTCGCAACAGCCGCCCACCATGGATCCGTACTCTGCAGAAGGCGAATTGATCAACATCCACAACCACTTCCACCAGGGCCAGTACCAAGAGGTCGTCGACTTCGATACCTCGTCCTTTTCGCCCAGGAACGCCCTGCCCGCGCGCATCCTCCAGCTGCGAGCCCGCATCGCCCTTGGCCAGGCTGACGATGTTGTCGCCGAGGTGAAGGGCGAGACTGAGCCCGACTTGGAGGCCATCGGTGCCTTTGCCGAGTACACCCTGGGAAAGGCCGATGCCGCGCTGAAGACGATTGAGAGGCTGGTCTCGTCGGCCGCCGACAACGTCACCGTTCAGGTCATTGGCGGGACGGTCCTGCAAGCCGCCGGCAAGTCGGACGAGGCCCTGGCGTTGCTGTCGCAGCACCAGGCGAGCCGTGAGTACAATGGCGCATGCCTGGGACTCGTGCTGGACTGACACGCGGGAACAGTGGAGGCCGTCGCCCTGATTGTGCAGATACACCTGCAACAGAACCGAACCGACCTCGCCGTCAAGGAAGTCGCCGCCGCGCGGAGATGGGCGCAGGACAGCCTGCTGGTCAACCTGGCAGAGTCGTGGGTTGGACTGAGAGTGGTATGGCCCGCTCCGTACCCGAGACGAGCTTATGCTGACGCTCTACAGGGCGGTGACAGGTACCAGCAAGCATTCTACGTGTACGAGGAGCTCGCGCAAGCTCCCTCCACGACATCGATACGGAGCCTCGTCTCGCAAGCCGTCTGTGAGCTGCACCTTGGGCGCGTGGAGGAGGCGCAGGCCGCGCTGGAGTTGGCGCTGAAGAAGGAGCCTGAGTACGTCGAGGCCATCGCCAACACGCTGGTCCTGACGGTCATCTCGGGGAGCGACCCCACGGGGCTCACCCAGTGAGTACCCCCTCTCTTATTCGAAGCCTATTGCTAATTAGTTACAGGTCACTCAAGAAGGTTGCTCCCAACCACCAGTTCCTGGTCGACCTGCAGGAGAAGAGCGCCCTCTTCGACACGGCCGCGACAAAGTACAGCGCCAAGGTGGCTTCATAAAAGGAGGGGGAGGGTATTTACACGAGCATAATGATAGGCGCATGACAATCAAGGATGGGAGTTACTAAATCAATTAATTGATCATATCCCATGTTTCCCTGAATACACAACCAACTAAAGCCTGAACGCTGCTGGCTCATCCGGCATTGACCTCAATGCCCTCATCCTAACGCCCTGCGTCAAACAACCAACATGAAAAGGATATCCATCATTTCGTCTAGTAAGAAAACCATCTGCAGACCGAATTCATCATTCATCCTGCGTCGCATCAGTCGCGTCGCGAAGGAACTTGGCCGCCAACGACGCAGGCGCACTTCCACGTCTTCGCGTCATGCGCCTCGAGGGTATCGCAGGTTGCCCGTTCTCTTACTCCCACAGCGTGTAGCCGTGCTCGGGCTGCAGCAGCGTAGCCTTGGCCTCGTCTTCCCCGAACAACTCATCTAGTTCAGCGATGGAGTCCCGCAGAGGGTGTAGTTGTCTTCGTCGAGGCGGGAGCTGCGCGCCCGCTGGGCGGCCGGCGTGTGCGGCGGAGCAGGACGATCCGTGCTGGGGGTCGGGCTGCGGAGGCTGAGAGCCGGGAGAAGTCAGTGGTGCGCAGGGAGGGTTGGAGGGAGCCTGGTGTGGGCTCGAGACGAACCTCGGGGTGACTGCTTCAGGGAGAGCAGCTGTCTGCTCGCTCGCGGCGGAGTCGGGTTTGAGTTCGTCGTCTGAGATGTGCAGATAAGACCGTACGTTGCCCCAGAACTCGTCGACTTCCCGGGGGTCTCGTTGAATGACTTCAGGAGTCTCCGTCGATGTTGCCTGTTGCTCCGCCGAAGCAGCAGTGCCGCCGCGGTGGCCATCCGTTTCTTTGGAAGCGACCAGGGCAGTTTCATTGCCAGGAGCGTAGACAGCCTTCTCCAGAGCAACTGTGGACTCCTCAGTTGCAGCATCATCGCCCTCCTTGCCAGACGCAGACGCCTCTCCAGGGTCGTCGACAGAGTCGATCAGACTAACACGCGTTCTCTCAGACGCAAGGCCCTTGCCGGCATTCTTGAAAATGTCTTGGAGGGGAATATCGGACAGGTCCTCCGTCACTCCATCCAGACACCTTGCAAGGGGGTCCTGGGTGAAGAATTTCTTGTAGTTGAGGTACGCCAGCGAGTGGTCCTCGACTCCAGGAGCGTGAGGGATGTTCCGTCCAGTCGAAAAAGGCTCTTGGACTGGTGTCACTGTGCTGGTCGCTGGGATCTGCTTCACTTCGGACGGTACACTCTTTGGCGATGCCGCGGGAGCCTGTTTCGAACCCTCGAGCCATCGCACAATAGACTTGACCGAGCGGCCGCCAGCGGTTCTGGGCACCTCGAACTCCGAGGGATCGTCGTTGCGGGAGAACCGAGAGAATGTTGGCGAGTTGCGGTTGCCAAGGTTGGAGGAGAAGCTGTGTGGCATCTTTGCTGCTCGTCGACGGTTCATGATACTGCCGGGGGACTCATCGACACCTTTTGTGAAGACATCGTCAGGACCGGTAGCACCCTCAGCACCCTCAGCCGGGGTAGACGACTCCATGGAGGGGTGGTTGGGGACAAGCAGTCCCAAGAGGGAGCGACGAGAGTTAAGAGTGCGTGGTAGGACAATTGAGGGCTTAGGCCGGGACGCGAAGAACTGAGACGAAACGAATCAAGTGAATGGGATCACAGTTGGTCTGAAGAGAATTTATCCTTTGAAAGTAGAGAGGCTTGCAGCTGGCAGAATGCGAAAGGCGGGTGGTCCAGCTGGCGGTTGGAGACGCTCAAGCCGTGAAATAGAGTCGGCCAGGCACATGCCCAGCATCAATGGACACCCTCTTGAGACACACCAAAAGCCAAACCGACCCTGAAGAAACGCCAGAGAGAAGCATTCGATTCCTTTGCCAAACTTGACAACTTCTAAACTCCGTCTATTGGCCCCCTCCACCGACTTTTGCATCCCATCGCTGCGTCCGTTTTACACGTCAAAAAATATGCCGCTCACCACCACCTCGCCCAGCCTTCGCCATCCCTCGGCTCGGCGATGATGTATTTTCTCTCGTCATGCAATTTCTCCAAGCCTCGAAGCTCACCAAACGTCCGCTTTACTTCTTGCTCGGGAACCGGGGGGCGCCGATGTCACCGCCGCGCAGCTTGACGTTGAGGACGCGCTCCATGGAAGCGAGCACCTTCTGGTCCGGGGTGGCGGAGCCGCGCTCAAAGTCGGCCACGACGGACTGGGTCGTGTTGCACCGCGTGGCGAGGTCCTTCTGGGTCATCTTGGGCTCCATCTTCTGGCGCGCGGCCGAGATGGCGTCGCCGACCTGCTTGCCGACGGTGTTGGGCTTGATGATGTCGTCGGAGCGGTCGACCTTGGTCAGGCGCTGGCCCTCGCCGCTTGCACTGCCGGCCTAGGGTGAAGTTGTCAGGTACTGCCTATTTTGCTCTGGGGGAGGATTGGACGTGTCCCGCCCGACGACGAGTGTCGCGTGCTCGGGGGCTCGAGACGTACCGCATTCGCCGAGGCGTACTTCTTCTCGGTGCCGATGATGCCACCGCTTCGCTGGGCAGCGTTCAGAGCGGCCTTGCCTCGGACGACAGTCTCGCGATCGGAGGCGCCAGGCCCGCGGACCTTGCTGCCGATCTTGGTGACGGTATCCCAGCCCTCAGACATGTTGGGTGGTTGTGGGTGGTTGTGGAGCGGTGAAATTTGATACGAGGGGGTCGACGAGGCAGGGAGAACTGCTGCAGCGCACAGCAGGAGTCGGACGTGAAATAAGATCGTGCGGTGTTGCGGTAGAGATGTTTTGCGGCTGTTGGCGGGGGCGATATATACGGGGAGCAGTGGTGCGAACTGAGTCAACCGGCGGGACGGGGATGCATAAAAGCCTTCGCGGGGTGCAAGGCTGTGCACTGTTCACGCTGCGCTGACTCGGAGCGCCACAGTGGCTGCAGTGTGGAATGTGCTAGAGAAGTGTCCTCTGGTGGCTTACCTAAGTCTGCACAAGCCATGGGCCTCATCAATGACGGCATGCCGATTGCCAGAGGTGGCCGATGACTAAGGCGGTCGGTTGTCGCCATGTTTCATGGGCCCAGGCACCTTGATGGCACAGTCAGGAACTCATGAGACTGGACTGGTGAAGTGGTGTCGCGGCTGGATCTGCCCCCTCTCCTGTCCTCCTCAACTCTTCCTCGGGGGCGTTGCTCCCTCATACAGGCCCCTCTCGAGGGCCATGGACGGGCTGTCGGCCGATTCGCCGTGGCTGCTGCCGGTTCTCGTCGTTGACTTCGTGGACCGGCTGATACACGGCGACACGCTCCTGGTCTTGATCCTCTGCGTCATTTTCGCATACTTTGCGTTCCTGGGAAGTCGGCTGGACCTGCTTCTCACTATAATATTTCTCACGTTTAGAAATGCCGATCTCGTTACTCCTTGGATACGCACCTCAACCGCACAGGCAGCGATAGGCTCTGTGCTCGCCGTGCTGGCTGGCCGGCTCATCTTCCGTCTCATACAGTCTGCTCTCAGCTCCAGGGACGTTGTGACCTGGAACGGTCCCGGCCGGCCGTACCTGATCCCCTGCCGGACGTCACATACACGAGTCTTCCCAAAGAAGCACTCCTTCTCATACTCTTACTTGGTTGTCGGCACTCCCGTGGGCTACAATGGGAACGTCAACGGTATTGTTTCAATAGATCAGCCGGAGCAATCTGCCTCGCGGCCGCTCGTGGGATCGAGAGCCAAGGGCTGGTATGATGTAAACGCATCGGACTATCTGCAGAGGGGCCACGGTGACCTCGGGCTACGTGGTAAGCTGGACAACTATCTCAAGTCTCAGGTATGCCGCCTCCTATTATTATTGTGTCGGCAATGCTGACTGTTGCAGGATGCCGACCCTTCAGACTATCCCCACGCCTATCTGGTCACGGCTGCTAGGTTCCTGGGATACCACTTCAACCCCGTCTCATTCTGGTACCTCTACTCTTCGGAAAAGGTGCTCGCCGCCATCGTGCTGGAGGTCAACAACACTTTTGGCGAAAGACGGCCCTATCTCGTTCTGCGAGACTTTGGCCAGGAAGCGAAACACATTCCGGACAGCACTTCGACATCTTCGAACACAGCTCCCGCGCGGGTGAAGGGTTCTTGGCCAAAGGACTTTCATGTCTCACCATTCAACTCTCGCAAGGGATCCTACTCTCTGCTGGCAAGCGACCCACTCGGTGCCAACATGGAAGGCTTCCGCGGCGTCGACGTCACGATCAATCTGGTTTCCTCGAAAGGGCATCCAAAGCTCGTGGCTCGGCTCTTCTCAGACGGCGAGGCTGCTGACCCGTCGACCATGGGTGGCAACCAAAAGCTCACATTCCTGACGAGATGGTTCTGGGTCGGGTTTGCCACGTTTCCTAGGATCGTCAAGGAGGCCGCCGCCCTGTTCTTCAAACGCAAGCTCCACGTCTGGTACCGACCAGAGCCCCTGAAGCAGAGCCTGGGCAGACATGCAGACGGCATCGAGAAGCATCTGGAGAGGGTATTCCGCAAGTATCTGCAATTCCTCGTCGAGCAATCACCAAGGCCACTATCCGTTAGATACATCCCCTGCGGCGTCACAGATGTTGCCGATGAGGCTTACACGTCACCGTCGGCCGACAAGAGTCCAGACAATACTGAGCATGTGGAAGTCAGAGTACTGACTCCAGTATTCTACACCCGATTCGTCCACTACGCGCACGATTTCGAAGGCATATTCAGCGAATTGACGGACAATGGGACGATCTGGGTGGACAAGCCAGATGTCCTGCCCGACATATTCTTGAAGAAGGGCTCGTCGCCGTTGCATGCTTCCAGCTTCACCGATTTCGCCAGCGTCAAACTGATACAGAACCTTCGTCGACGACCAGAGAGAATCTTGCCGGTGCAGACTTCAGCCGAGCGCGCACCGCCCGCTGCGCCGACGATCGACATCCGAGACTTTCGCATCTCCTCCATGGACGCCTACGTCTTGGGGCAGCACGACGGGACGTTAAAGGCATCCTATCGGTCAGCTGTGCTTCGGCTCTTCATAGCCGACCACTATCTCATGGGCAGTGGAGAGCTTCTCAAAGCCGTCGAGCTTGTCGGGCACGTCGGCCTCGCTTGGATCTCGGCAACGGCGCTGACCTTAGTGATGACCAATACGCGGTGAACAAATGCAGGCTTCGGCAATTCGTCGAAAGCATCACTGGAATACGAGCGTGAAGGACCGTAAGCGGAGGCGTTTACGGCCGGAGCCGCCACGGTGCGTCCACTGCGGCAATTGATCGGCCATCAACCACCGGGCCGGCGCATCACGAAACAACTCGTGCGGGTTCAACCGCGTTGGATTTCCTGGCTGGCGTTCTGCGGGCAGTCTAGAACAGCGCCACGGGGAGCAGGATCACGACCTGTGCATGCATGAGCGGCATCCAACGTGGCGCTGCAATTGGGTGCCCGCTTCTAATTCCAAATCTTCAGGGCGGCGCTGACGAGCGGCCCCGCCGGGCAACCTCTCGACAGGTTTGCGGAGGGGAAGCCGACACGTCGGATCCTCGCTGTCTCGCGGGACCATGGGTGTCGACGTCAATGACAAATAGCAGCTCCGGCACGCCGAGCCTGGGCCGAGAGGGCTTCACCGGGGTCAACACGTCTATTAAAGACCAGCGTCGCCTCTTCAGACAAACGGCTGCTCGTCAGAGACAAGCTCAATCATCAATTCCCACAGCCAGGCCCAAGCCGCACCTACGACACATCGCCGTCACATCCCGCCGTCACACGTCATCAAGTCTCGCCAGCCCCACCAGAGCTTCCGTCCAGCTCCAGACTCCGTATTTAGGTATCGCTACCCCGCCGGCAACAACTCGCAGTCTCGACGACAACCGCAGAACCAACCTCACCGAACAACCGCACACGAATCACCATGCCTCTCACCGGACACTGCCTCTGCAAGGCCGTCACCTACTCGGTCGACGTCGAAGCCCCCCTCCTCACCGGCTACGACCACTGCGACGACTGCCAGCGCCAGTCCGGCTCGACCTACTGTCCGTCCCCCCTCTCCTCACTACCACCCTAGAGACTCACTCACTCCCTGCAGCCCTCGTCGCCGTCGTCCCCAAGGACAAGCTCACCATCAAGGGCCCCATCAAGAAGTGGACCGGCAAGGGCTCCTCGGGCAAGGCCGTCCACCGCCTCTTCTGCTCCGAGTGCGGCTCCCCCATCGCCCACGACCCGGACGCCGCCCCCGAAATCATCGCCCTCAAGGCCGGCACCTTTGACTCGGAGCTCAAGAAGAACCTCAAGCCCGTGCGTGCCCCTTGTCTTGACTCAATTGTCCCGTGTCCATGGACTGACTTGCCACAGGACACCGAGATCTGGACTGTCGGCAAGCTGCCGTTCTGCCAGGAGCACCTGGCCAAGCCGTTCGAGCACATGCCCGAGTAATTGATGCATGGAGTGGGATGAATCTTGGATAACGATGACGATGATGAAATGCGGTGCGGCGCTCCGGTTGAGACACGACAGCTGCTTGGGTGTACCAGGGGAGGAGACATCTAGGTGATTCCTTCCAACAACTATGAAAGAGTCTTTTCCAGAGGATGCTTCACCACCGTCACTGCACCGCACCGTGACACACAGCAAGCTGCATCATGAAAAGTGAAACTGAAAACCTTTATTAATCGTAATTAGTTCCTACCCATGCTGTACCATTATGCATTATGCATCCCGCCGTAGACCTCACCCACGCGTCTGTCTTCCATCCTCTCCCTCACGCCAGTCAAAACGCCACCATCAGAGCAGCCCCCGCAATAGCCATCGCCAGTCCCGAGCCTGCTCCGCCAGTCGGAGCGGCGCCGGTAGAGGCTCGGGTCGCGGAGGTAGGCGTCGTCAGTGCGCCGGAGGACCTCGATGCCACGGCCGTCGCGTTGCGACCAGTGGCACCAGTCGACACGCCTCCCGTCGAGATGCCAGAAGCAGCACTAGAAGACCTCGCCGCCGAGCCCGTCGCCGAGCCCGTCGCCGAGCCGGTAGCAACGCTTGTCTGCTGCTGTTGCGTGGCCGACGCCGCAGCACCGGTAATGGCTCCCGGACCGTGGGTGCCCGAGGCAGTGTAGTAGAGGCTGACGTCCGTCTGGCCGGGGAACCTATCCGAGCTCTTGGTGTCGCCAGTCGTGGCAAAGGGGGCGTCCTTGGTGTTGCCCTGGGCCGATGCGAAGATTGAGCGGAATTCGGCAGTGGGCGTGCCGGTGCAGAGGGCGCTGGACGCGACGGCCAGGACTCTGTCCCAGTAGATGTTGTCGCGCTCGCTGCGCAGGCCGTGGACGAGCAGGCAGCTCTGGCAGGCCCGCCAGTCGACAAAGTAGCTGCCGTTGCACATGCACTGGGCGTGGGCCTCGTAGTCAATGGACTGGGTGCCGTTGGGCTGGCAGGCAGACTCGATGTTGGCAATCTCCACGCAGGGAGCCGAGGCGCCGCCCTGGATGGCCGGGTAACAGACCTTGGCCTTGGCCTCGTCCACGCTGCCTTCTTTGCCGTTGTCCGCGCGGAGGGCAAGCCGGGACGCCGAGACGCGCAGCAGGAGGCTGGCGGAGACAGCGAGGAGAGCCGAGTGCCTCATGGTGAACGGCGCGGTGTTGTGTGTGTAAGGGCTGTGGTTCAAGAGATGCTGAGAGCAAAGCAACTGGGGCTCGAGAAGAGCGTGAGGTAGCCGAGTGGGATGGGTGAATGGATGCTCGTGGGGACAAAAGAAGTGATGTGAAGAAGAAGAGGAAGAAGAGTCATCGGGGGAGGCGAGTTAGAAATAATAACAGGACGGGAGGCAGCTCCTTCTCTGCCAGGGCAAGCTCGCGACTGCCCCCGTCCGAGAGCCATTGTCGGGTGCCTGGCAGCTGCAGTTCAGACTCCAGAGGTGGTGTGGGCGAGGCTTGGCGAAACAATGTGCCCGGGACACCCTCACTTCTTGCGGCGGCGACATGAGTCGCATGGGCCCATCTCGCGCAGGGAAGGGCAGTTGCAGGCTTCCTCGCCCGTCACGGCCCCCGTCTGAGGCATTAACGTGCTTTCCTGCTGCTCGTTGCGCGACAGCCGGGCAGGGGCGTGTTGGATGATGGCGTTGGTCGTGCTCTGCCTGCAGAGTTGTTGCGGGAAAGTCGCATGCTGAACCGCGGTCGTCATGCAGCAGCCGGGGATGGGCTGTGGGCCATGGTTGCATCAGCTCCGTTGACGATGTCGGTCGCAGGGCTGGCGAGTCGGATCGTCTCCCAGTTCCCCCAGCTCAGGAACCTCTGGCTGAACGCCACAATCTGGTAGTACATTGCCCGATATGGATGCTGCTGAGACTGCCTCTCTGTCTTGTCGCAAACTCTAAAAAAGAAACCGTCTAAACGCATGCTCGTAGCTCATACCTGCTTCTAAGTCGTGGTAGCCGTCCATGCTCCCATCTCATGCCGCGAGAACCAGCAGACACGCGCCAACAACACCACCCAACAAGAGGCCCCGGACACCGAACCGCGCATCCGCGGAGCCCTTCGCGGGCGCCTCCTTCTGCACGCTGCCCGTCTGGCTCGCCCGCACCGTGAAGCAGCTCGCCGTCCCGCACTCGTACCCGCTCGGGCAGCATCCCGCCGCCGGGCCCGCCGCCGTCCCGCACAGGAACCAGCCGCCGGCGCACGTCGCCGTCGGCTTCGGCTCGGGCACGTCCGTCACGGGCACGACGACGGTGGCGCCGTTGGAGACGATGGTTGTGGACGCCGGCGGCGGGCACGAGTGCGTCTGGCAGTCCCGGTCGGTGCGGCAGCAGCCGCCGCCGTGCGTGGCCAGACAGCCGTAGAAGCCGGTGGGACAGCCCGCCTGGGAGCTCGACTCGCTCGTCGTCGCTGGCGTGGACGGCGCGTCTGAGGAGCCCGTCGGCCGCCAGGGGGGGTTGCCCGTGGCGGTGTCCGTGCCAGTGGGTGTGACGATCTTGGTCTTGGTCTCCGTGGTGGGCTGAGGAGACGAGGTGCGTGTGACGGTCAAGGTGACGATGACGGTGGACGGGTTGCCCCCCACGATGGTCGTCTGGGTCGAGGTTATCGTGTCTTGCGAGTGGGTGCTCTGCACCGTCGTCGTCGTGGGCGTCGCCGAAGCGCTTGGGACACCTGTGCCGTCAGTATCACTGCTTCGCTACCATTTCGAGTCCTCGCCAGACGCCC
Organism: Tolypocladium cylindrosporum; assembly: GCA_024340765.1. Lineage (NCBI taxonomy): Eukaryota > Fungi > Ascomycota > Sordariomycetes > Hypocreales > Ophiocordycipitaceae > Tolypocladium > Tolypocladium cylindrosporum. The sequence goes on along the minus strand of JALHCC010000181.1, from coordinate 14,285 downwards.
AACTTACATCCAACGCCCTGGCAGACATAGCCCGAGATGCAGCACCCGCCCCCCAGATCCGCCGGACAGCTCACAGCATCGGCCGGACAGCTGCCCACCCCGCCGCCGCACTTGGTCCCCTGCGGACAGCACGCCACATGCCCGACCGTCGTGTCGGGCACGTCGGTGCAGTACGTGCCCTGCTGGCAGCACTTGTTCGGCGAGCCCTGGTCCGCGCAGCTGTTCATGCCCGCGGGGCACGACGCCCTCTTGCGCAGCAGGGCCAAAGCGACGGCCGCCCGCCGCAGCGTGCTATCCTCGGCGCCGTCGTGGTGGCGCGCAAACGCAGGGCGGTAGAGGCGCGCCGTGGCGTTGAGGCCCGCATCGTCCTGCTCGTCGAAGAAGACGCGCGCGACGGCATCGACGGGCAGTGGCGCATAGGCGAGGTGGTCGGGGAGGATCTTTTCGCTCGGGTCGGGGGATAGCTTCTTGACGGCCGTGGCGAGCCGCTCGTTGGCCGTGGCTTGCGACACGAGCGCGAGGAGCGAGGCCGGGAGGAAGAGCATGGAGGAGAGCGGCGCCATCGCAAGCTTGAGCTATGGCCTGTGGTGGGCTCTAGGCGGGGATAGGTCGGCTGTGAGAGACACAAAAACGCAGTTGAAAGGTTTTCCGCAGTTATAAAGATTAACTCGAATTTTTGCCTCGTTGCGTTTAAACCGAGCGGTCGAATCAAGGAGAAGTAAATCGAGGTGAAAGAGGTCGCCGTTGCAGCCGTTGCAACCGTTTTATTCGCAGACAAATCGGTGGCTGGGAAGCAATCTACCAACACTTGAGTGGAACCCACATCTGCGCACCAGGTTCCCTGCTTCGCACGGAGCATAAGCTGGCATCAATCAATACGCACATGATATCGAAACTCGGTGATCTCGTGTGAGCTCAAGTTCGCTCGTACGCTGTCGTTGGAATGTGCTCTAGGGTAACACAATGCGGCCCCAGGAACAGTGACGTAGGAGCACGGCGGGCCCACAACGCACGGCAGCGGGCCGCAGGATGGATCCCGCCATCTGCGCCTCGCTCGCACCCAAGAAGTCCTGGGATACGAGTATTGCTCATCACGAGCTCGTTCATTATGTACAAACTAATGTTACACGCTTGATATTTATACATGTTATACAAGTGGATGATCGGAGCTTATTTCAAAACATGCTCTCGCCTGCTGGCTCGGCACTCCGTCTCGGCACGTCAGCGCTGCCCAGCTTAGCAACGGCCCTCGTCTTTTCAGTCATGGAGCTCTTGACGAATGCATGACACAGGAGCCCAGCAGCCACGCTGACGTTCAAGCTGTCAACGCTGCTGCCCTGGACGAAGCGCGGCACCGATACCTCGTAATCAGCAGCTACCTTGATGTCCTTGGACAGGCCGTAGCCCTCGTTGCCGAGCACGAGGATACAAGCGTCCCGCTCCAGCGGACTGTCCCGTTCGATGGCTTCCGTCGAGATGAATTTGTCCCCGTGCTTCTTCACGAGCTTCCTTTCCGGCGGTGCAACGGCTGCATACGTCTTCCAGCCGGCCTTCTTCGAGTCTTCGAGGAACTCAACGGGGGAGTCGACGGTGAAGATGGTGATCTCTTCCGCCGCACCGGCGGCAGATTTGAGAACAACCGGCGTCAGGGTGGAAGAACCGCGGTTCGTGATGCCCACCGCGTCGACGCCGAGATAGCTCGCCGTTCGAAGCAGCGCCCCTAGGTTTCCTGGGTCGAGAATCTCGTTCAGGAGCAAAACGAAAGGCTTTGGAGTGACATCATTGGATCGAGGGACAAATGTCTCCGCCCCGTTAATTGCTTCCTCCTCTTTCGTCTGATGGTCCAGCCGGATCTGGAATCCCAATCTCGTCGGCGACTCTTCCAATTTTCCCAAAGACGTAACGGGCAGCTGGGGCAGGGGCGATGCCTCCAGCACAAAGCCATTGTGCGGCCGCCCCATGCTCATCTTGTCCATGATGCGCTGCTCATCGTTGGGAACGATTTTGACAGGCACTTGTTGCCTTTCAGCCAGCCTGGTCATGACATCATTGTCTTTTGAGTCCCGCCGGTTCTCGCCGCCGTAAATGTACAGCTGGTATAGCTTCCGCCTTCCTTGCTCCAGCGCGGCCTTGACGACCGACTTTCCGTAGAGGAACTGGGACGCGGCGGTGGTGTACTTGATGGTCATTGGCATCATCTTCCTCGGGCTCCTGAACTCTTGTGTCTCTGCTGCGCCCTCGTCGCTGCCACTGGGCGATTGGCGATTCTCGGGCCGGCGCGAGAATGGGTCGCTGCTTTGGCGATCGTCTGTCCGACGCGGGAATGGGCGGTCACTCGATTGGCGATCATCCGTCCGACGCAAGAATGGACGACCACGCGATTCGCGGTCATCTGTCCGTCGCGGGAATGAGCGGCCGCTTGACTGGCGGTCATCTCTCTGACGCGAAAATTGACGGGTACTCGATTGGCGATCGTCTGTCCGACGCGTAAATGGGCGAGATGCCTCTGCCGCTCGACGAGGTTGCCAGGCATTGTCGGCGGACCGGGACTGCGAGGGTCGCACGGGCTCTTGCAAGTCCAGAGACGCTGCTTTGTCCTTGAGGGATCCGTGCTTGAGCTGATACACCATGCTCCTCTTCCCAAAGGACGACTCGGGGTCGACGAATCGCTTCCGCCTGGTCTGCCTGCCGCCGTCCTCGTCGTCTTCCGTCGCCTTGCGATCCAGCTTCTTTCTCAGCTTCTGCTGCTGGCGAAATGATCCGGCGCCATCAAGGGCCCTCGTAGTTCGGCCGTCATCGCGCGCGCCTCGGCCGCGGGCACCGGCGAATGCGTTCTTGAAACGATCCTCTCCGAACTGGGCATTTTCCGACCTCCGCAGGCCCCTGTGGATCGCCGAGAGACTGGCAAGGCGGGCCAACACAAGGGATGTCGGGCTGGGCCTGGCGAGTGACTGAATGAGAGGCCGGCACGAGCCAGCGGCTCTCGAATGTCTTGCGCTTATCATTGCATACTGTGAGGTTGGTCGTAGTCGCCAAATCGTAGCTGGTCCAGTGAAGGCAGTGGAGTGTGCTTTGCCATCAGGACTTTTTTTTTGCCACATACAGGGGCTGCCTCAAAGGCAGGCGGTGACGCGACAGAGGCCATTTTGATTGGCCATGCTCCATCAGGTCGCATTGCAGGGCACGACGGCCCCACCATGCATGAGCTCAACGCGGGTCGCTGAGCTGTCGCGTCTTCAGCTGGCAGACAGGTGCGAGCTGTACTTGACTACGACCAAGATTCGATGCGACTTTTCCTTGCGCTTTCGTCTTGTCAACACCACTCATGGCAACAGACGACACCGCCACGTAGCGTTCAAGGTACTAGGCTGACTACTTGATCCGCGCGGAGTCTTGCGCCGAACCACGAAGCATTTACATCCCTCCCTGGACTTGCGCTGACTTGCGACAGATGGACGGAGACGGGGCGGTCGCCGGGAACCACGAGGCCTCCGAAGGCGACAGTCCCGCACCCGTTTCGGAGCCCAAGATCTTGTTCGACTTTGTAAATAGCGATGTCGGGAAATTCGCGGGCGATTGGCGCGACAGCAGCCCGGATCTGCCCTCAGCGGCCAGTCCCGAACCCGACGATGGAGCCGTCGAAGCCACCACTTATCCGCGACAGGCTCTCGATGCTCGATTCGAAGTCGCAATCCCAGAGATGCCCACAGACATACGCTGCGAGTACGCCACGGTCTACAGTGATGTCGTCGAGCGCGTTACAGATGCTGTAGGCGGACGCGGTCAGGCCCAATACAATGTCGAGTTCACGGACGGACGAGAAGATCTGGTATGTCATGCGAACGTCTTGCAGTTTTCATCTTGTATTTCAGCAACGCGGTTCGTTTGCGTTTGTGTGCTGCCTTGGTACGGCAGCCTGGGCCTCTGAGTCACCCCGCCAGCTGGCAGGCGATAGCTATTTTGCATCCTGTGCAGCACCGCCTGGTCAACACACCTCCCTCCGGGTGATTCGTGTGTGCTTCCCAAAGCCCTAACTGCCACCTATGATTCATCTGCTATCTAGGCTGCCACCTGCAACGCTTCCTTCTTGCACTTGCATTTGCCCCCTCCTCACCTTCATCTGCCTCACCTGCACATCTTCTCTACCTTGGCACCTCATCTTCACCACAGCCCAAACACAGACTAACCGTCACAAGGTCTCCTTGGATGAACTGAGAGCCCTCGAGAACGGCAGAGAGACACTCCGTCGGTTCAGCGCCATGGCTGGGACGAGCCTCAAGCGCAAAAACGTCCCAGACGATGAGTGGGATTCCGAACTGGAGCATCCCGACTCGGACCCGATGGAGCTCGATAACGATGAGGATGAAGGCACCATTTCTAATCGCCCTACCACACGCAACCGCCGTGTGCTTCGTGCCAGAGACACTGCTCGCCAATACCCTGTGGTCCGGTCTATTGGTTCCGACGAGGAGGACAGTGATGTTGTCGAGACTTCATCATCACGCCCCAGACGCAACCTGCGAAAGCGGCAGCCACAGCCCCAGCAGCAGCAGTTGAGCCTCTACGGCATTTCTACTAAGAGTAGTCAGGCTGACATGGAGCACGACGAGCTGGCCGATGAACCCCAAATGCCTTCGGATGGAGAGGATGGCGACTTTCTGCCCGTTGTTTCAGATCTTGCGGTCAAAAAGACGCGCCGGACCGGCGCTTTTCAACGTTCTAGGCGGCTGCATGCCCAGCGGGTTCGATCGCGCGCCCAGCTGCGAGCGACAAACCGAAGGGGGTCGGATGACTCTGACATTGAGTTTGAACAGCCTCGTCGTTCTACCAGAGCGACCAGGAACATGGCCGACATGCGAGACGATGCCCTCATGGATGATGACTCGTTCTACGCGGCAGAAGACAAAGCAGCGGCAGCCCCCAAGATCATCTCAGTCAGAGAGATATTTCAGCCAGTATCGTCAGACTCCGGATTCAGCAGCGTGCACATTGTCAACTGCCATACGTGTGGTGGCTCAAAGAATCGCGGTCAGATTGTGCACTGTCAGGGATGCAGCCTCTCGTATCACAAGCACTGCCTCGGAGTCCGAAGTGCGCGAGATCATCTCGTCACCAAAATTGGAGACGAAGACTTTGTCTTACAGTGCAGATTCTGCATCGACGTCTATCGCAGCAAGGACAATAATGCCCCCAAGCACAGCATATGCCAGTTGTGCAAGGATGGTGGCGAGGCCTGCACGCCCTTTGCCAAGAAGAAGACGGCTCGCCAGGAAGAAAAGCTGCGAGAGGAAAACGGCGGCACCGACCCGATCACGCCCGTTTCGCCAAAACTCGTGAATAACCCCGACATTGTCCTCTTTCGGTGCGTCACTTGCCACAGAGGCTGGCACCTCGACCACCTGCCCCGTGCCGGCAGCGAGCCAATAGGGACGGATGTCAAGGCCGAGCGACTCAAGGACTACATGGTCGACTGGCAATGCAACGAATGCACCTCGGTGAAGCACAAGGTACACCGTTTGGTTGCCTGGCGGCCTTGCCAGGATCCCATCTCCCATCCTTCGTTTGAGGACGTGAGCGACGATAATAAGGAGTATCTGGTCAAGTGGGAGACAATGTCGTACTTCCACTGCTCTTGGATGCCAGGCGCGTGGGTCTTTGGGACCGCGGCGGGCGCGACGCGGACATCCTTTGGAAAGCGCGCGGCTCAGCTCGATCTCCTGAAATTCACTGAGAAGGAAGCCATACCGGACGAGTATCTCATGGCGGACATTGTCTTCAACGTCAAGATGAAGAGCGCCTCGAGATCCAAGTCCAAGGATGCTGACCTGGCGAATATCGCCAACGTCGACAAGGTGCTGGTCAAGTTTCAAGGCCTGGGATACGACGACGTGGTGTGGGATTCGCCCCCTGGCAAGGATATGGGTGAATTATATGCCGCCTTTGAGGACTCGTACGTCGAGTACGTCGAGGGAAAGTATTTCCACAACGAGCCCCAGAGCAGGATCCGAGACCGCATCAAGTCCTTCAAGGCCTCAGAGCTGGAACAGGTTGACGCTCAGCCGGCCGGCATCAAGAGGGGTAAGCTCATGGGATACCAGGTGGAGGGTCTGAATTGGCTCTTGGGCAACTACCACGAAGGGAGAAGCGTCGTGTTGGCAGACGAAATGGGCCTAGGGAAGACGGTTCAAGTCGTTAGTCTCGTCACCTCGTTGGTACAGGACGAACCCAAGGTACGTGCCAGCTGCTGTGACCTTTGTCATGTCCGCGCTAACCACTTGCAGTGCTGGCCGTTCCTCGTCGTGGTGCCGAATGCGACCTGCCAGAATTGGCGCCGAGAGTTCAAGCAATGGGCTCCGGACCTGCGAGTCGTCACGTATCACGGGGGAAAGGAGTCTCAGAACCTGGCCTACAAGTACGAGCTTTTCCCCAACGGTTCGACGGACATGAAGGCGCACGTAGTCATCATGTCATACGACTCGGCGCAAGACCCGAGGACGGGCGCACTCTTCAAGCCTGTACACTGGGTCGGCCTTGTCGTCGACGAAGGGCAGCGGCTCAAGAACGACCAGAATCTGCTCTATCGGGCACTGCGGGTCATGAAGATACCGTTCCGCCTCCTGCTGACCGGCACTCCGCTGCAAAACAACAAACGAGAGCTCTTCAACTTACTGCAGTTCATCGACGAAACCCAGGATGCAGCCAGCTTGGACGCCGAGTATGCGGTTCTCGACAAGGAAACTCTGCCGAAGCTGCACGAGAAGATTCGCCCTTATTTTCTGCGACGAACCAAGGCCGGTGTTCTCAAGTTCCTCCCGCCCATGGCGCAGATCATCCTGCCTGTGACCATGACCATTATCCAGGAAAAGCTTTCAAAGAGCATCATGGCCAAGAATCCACAGCTCATCAAGGCCATGTTCGCCAATGACAAGATGAACAGAAAGGATCGAAGCAGCCTCAACAACATCTTGATGCAGCTACGAAAGTGCCTCTGCCATCCTTTCATGTACTCTGAGGCGATTGAGGAGCGACACCACGATCCGTCAGTCCTCCACCGGAACCTCGTGGAAGCTTCCGCGAAGCTCCTCCTGCTCGAGATCATGCTTCGCAAGCTTCGCGAGCGCGGCCACCGGGTTCTCATCTTCAGCCAGTTCCTCCAACAGCTAGACATCCTAGAAGACTTCCTCGCGGGCATGGGCTATCAGTTCAGAAGACTCGACGGCGGCATGTCCAGTCTGGAGAAGCAGCGACGGATAGATGCGTTCAACGCACCAGACTCCCCCCTTTTCGCATTCCTCCTGTCCACTCGTGCGGGTGGTGTCGGCATCAACCTCGCGACGGCGGACACTGTCATCATCATGGACCCCGACTTCAACCCCCACCAAGACATCCAGGCACTCTCTCGAGCCCATCGAATCGGGCAAAAGAAAAAGGTTCTCTGCTTCCAGCTGGTGACAAAGGACACCGTAGAGGAGCGAATCATGCAGGTGGGCCGGAAGAAGATGGCCCTCGACCACGCGCTCATTGAGAGCATGGATGATGATGACCTAGCCGGCGACGACCTGGAGTCGATCCTGAAGCACGGCGCCCAAGCCTTATTCAGCGATAACTATCAGAAGACTGCCATTCACTACGATGACGTTTCAGTTGACAAACTCCTAGACCGATCCGATATGGAGCAGACCAAAGCTGACGAGGAAGGCTCGGCCGAGACGCAGTTCTCGTACGCTCGAGTGTGGGCTAATGAGAAGTACGGCTTCAACGAAGGACTGGACACGGTTGAAGACAACGCTCCGGAACCCATCAACTCGAGCGTTTGGGACAAGATTCTCGCGCAGAGAGAGGAAGAGGCACGCCGCGAAGCAGAGGCAAATAAAGAGGTGCTGGGGCGAGGTGGCAGACGCCGAAACGTGAGTTTCATCCTTCTTTTTACGACGGTGCCTAGGCTGACCCGTTGCTGCAGGCAATCAATTACAAGGATAATATTGTCCTCGAGAACGGCCCTCTGCCCGAGGGCATCGAGCCTGAGTTGTCCGACTCCTCCGAGTTTGCTGGTGCCGGAGAATCGCCAGATGAATCGGAGGACGAACACCAGGCCGCAAAAGGTAAACGGCGCAAGTTGTCAACCGTTCAGCTTAAATCTCCAGCAGTGACCCCAACCAAGACCCCAACCAAGAAGAGACAGACCAATGGCAGCGTTGACACCAAGTCCAAGCAGACGGCGAAGTCGAAGACACCACGGCGAGCGAACCCCCGAACTCCCTCCCGACAGCCGACCCAAAAGTCAACGCCACAAAAAGGAAGCCAGCCAAGCCAGAAGCGAAGCGGAAAAGGAACTCCGAAACAAAGCCTCCAAGCAACCCCAAATCAAAGCCAGCAGCCAAAGCCCCAAAGAAACCAACCCAGCAAACCCCCTTCTTCTCCTACCAAGACCTCATACAAGCCTCGTCCATCAACCCTTATCACCGAAACGGGCCCGCCGAAGCAGGACAAGCCGGAGGCACGATCCCCGGTGGCCCGGCCAACCCTCGTTTCCAGCCCGTCGGCTTCCCCACGGGATACGGCGTCAAGGGCAACCTCGGCCATGGAGTCTCCAGCCACTACCATTACCCTGCCGGACGTCATGGCCAGCCACCCTACCAAGGCATAGACTGCCCGACTGGGCCACTGATGTCCCGGCCTCCTCCCCAGCCCCCTGCTGGGTACATACACGGCATGGTGCCAGTACCTAGCAACATGTCCGACACGTATAGCGGACACAACCTCTCGGAGGCTGAGATACGACTTGCTATAGATGAAATGCAGCATTCTTCGTCCAATGCTAGCAAAAAACAAGAAAGAATATCCACACTACTCAACCAGTTGAGAGTGTTGAGTATGCAGCACGGGACGCAGCAGCGGTGATGGGGCTCTTTTCTGAATCCCAACGAAACGCCGACATGAGCTATTGCTGATGTCATATTCTGACATTTGAACCACAGAATTAGCTTAGATCCTTGATAGCAAGGATAAACAAAATAGAAGGCCTCTGGGCCGGTGAAGAGCATCGGATGTCTTGATGCCATGCGACCGTTTTGTGAGCTTGAGATGTGCAAACAGCGATATGGAGACTCGATATCTTGCGGCAGCTACCCGTAGCCATTCGGCACGTTGCGTACGGCGGTGTAAACGAACGTCACCGCAAGTTCGGACTCTGCGATGTCTTGCATGTCGTGCTGAACTGTTTGCCCAATTCAACCTCGCCACTTGGGTTTCGTTTTCACGTTTATGTCTGCCGGTGAGCCACGTTCACCTGCTTTCGTTTGGAGATCCCGTCAAGAAAACCACTGCAAACGCATCTCATCTCGGGAATCCCTTTGTGGCGTTCCCCAGCCCGGTCATCTCTGTGACTTGCGTCTTCCATCCTCCGTTTGCAATGGACCGGTTTGGTGGCCGCTACTCGACACCTCGATCTCTGTCGTACGCTTTGTGGTCGTCCGAGGCGAGCACCACATGGGGCAGCGCATCCGACTCCAACGAGGACGTCCAGCCCAGAGGGCCGTTTAGGATGAACCACCTGCCTGCCGCTCTGCCTGGCGTGGGCCACGCTGACGAGGGCCAGTGCGGGAGCAAACAGCGGGAGTCTCATCCCACGCAGGCTGGGTATGCAGTGGGCGGCCATGGACAGGTGTTGTCACCAGCGTGGCGCGTCTCTCCTGATCGCGCCTTGGTCGGGGGCGTTGGCTGGGCGCCGTGGTCGCCGGCGCTGTCGTCGGATGGCAGCGCCGGCAGCGGAAGCGTGGATGGCTTTGCGTACTGCCTGGATCGGGGCAATGGACAGGTTACGAGGCTGATCCCGGCGGACATGCTGCCGCCGCTGAACGAGATTGCAGCGAGAGAGACTGATCGGAGGGGCATGATCGTGCTGCCCCCATTGCAGGTTGAGCCGCCGAGGGGCGTTGCTGAGACCAACCAGCGGGTGACTGTCAAGGTACGTCAAGCTCTCGCACCTGGCCAGACGACCAAGCTGAATCCATCCCAGCATGGCCATGCATCTGAAGCTGCCCAGGCGTCATCCGCCTCTGGCCATCTACCCTGGGGCCAAAGCCTCAGCGTGCCGCAGAAGCACATGGACCACGTCGCCGCCGCGAGCATCCCGGCCTCGAAGAGGTCCAAGATATACTGCGACAAATGGATCCACGAGGGCATCTGCGCCTTCACCCAGCAGGGCTGCAAGTTCAAGCACGAGATGCCGGCGGACGAGCAAACGCAGCGCTCGCTCGGGCTCTTCCAGGGCCTGCCGAGCTGGTGGAGGAAGCGCCAGGAGGAGGCGAGTCCCCGCCGGGCGCTGCCGCCGTCGCCGCTTGAGGCCTGCGCCAGAGGATGCAACGAGATGGGGGGCTTGCTGGATGCGGCGCCAAAGAGACCGTCGTGGCGGGAGAGGACGACGGCCGAGGCACCGCGGGAGTTTGGCAGTAAGCGAATGGACGGTCCGAGATGGCGTCACCTTGCCCTGAGCGAATGCTAACTACGGGTTAGACAACGGCCGGCCCTCGTCCATAGGAAGGGACCTCGTCCCATTCAAATGGGGACCGATAGGCACACCTGCTCGCAGGACGCCAGCCGACTCCGGATTTTGTACAGGGGGAGGTTGGGTATACGGCCATGAAGGCCCGAAGCATGCTGGCCAGACGTTTGTCAGCAAAGCTTGACTGGTAAAGATGGATGTTTGTGCAAGCCGGGGACTCGGCGTCGGTGACACGAGTGCACCTGTATCAGACGGCATATAGGGATGAGTAGATTGTGTATTTTTGGTGGTTATATTATCCAGATATAGCGCCATGGCACATGTTAGATCCACTCAACCGTCCAGGTCTGTTGGCCACTCCGGAAGGGGACGACCTCGATGCCCTCGCCGACAATGTTCCCGGAGACGACCTCCTGGCCCTTGGAGAGCCGGATCCTTTGGCCCGACGTGTCCTCGACGCCGTAAAATGCCCTGCCGTAGCCGCCGAGGAACCCCTCGAGCAGCTCCTGGGTGACGTCTGACTCCTTAATCTCACCCCGCTCGATGCCTTCTTCTAGGGCGTTCATGATCAACTGGCAGGCGTACGGCTGGGTGAAGACGCCCGCAGCTGTCTTTCCCTTGCCCTTCTTTGCGCTGATGTCGTGAGGCGCGCTGTCGGTGCCGAGGAAGAATTTGCCCTTGCTGGCCACGAGAGCTTGCAGGAGGGCGGTGCGGTCCTCGGGGGTCTGTCTCTCATTAATACGGGGTTCTCCACATCTTGGTAAAGGGCAGGTCTGCTTACCTTGGCGACTGGCTTACAGAATGAAAACTAAAGAACATGTCAGCACACCTCTGGCATCAAGGCCCAGGAAGGACTCACCACTTCGCCGGCCCAGTCATCAACCGTGAGGAACAGGTGATGGCAGGTCAGCGTCCCCACGACGGTATCCCCGCAAGCCTTGACGGCTTCGACCGCATCCTTTGTCGAGCAGTGCTCCAGGACGATCCTCAGCTTCGGAAACTTGGAATGAAGCGACTTTAGCGTGGGCAGGAACTTGCTCTCGGCGTTCAAGATTGTGATGCCCTGCTTCTGGTCGCTCGGGATTTCGCCGTGCAGGTTGAGAACCAGGCCGCATTCTTCCATGGCCGCGAAGACGGGGTAGAATGGCTCGTATGACAGCACGCCGGACGAGGAGTTTGTCGTGACGCCGGCGGGATAGCTCTTGATGCCACTGATGCCGGCCTTCTTGGCCGCGCGGACGACCTCTGGGGTGATGGACTCGTGAAGGTACAGAGTCATCAGATACGTGACAGAGGGGTCAAAGGCCTCGAGACGTTCCTTGTATTCCAGAGCCTGGGATACAGTGGTGACTGGCGGGACGAGGTTGGGCATCACGTAGGCAATGTTGACGCCTCCGCGGCGAATGGTTGGCACCACGGCGGCGGACATGGGACCATCGCGGAGATGAACGTGAAAGTCCGCCGCCGCGGGCAGCTCAAAAGGACCCAGAGTCATATCGAGGTGGTTCTGTAACTGAAACCGTGTAAGCAGGCTGTAGAGAAGACGGGAGGCTTGTCCATCTGCGGCGCATACCTCGCGTTTGTTGTTCCCGTGAGCGGCAAAATGTCCCAAGGTGAGAAGAGTTCTCGGTTCTGTGGTTCAGAGCTCAGATAGACTCTCAATTGTCTTTTGTTCGCATATATCTCAGGCGCAGGCTCGGCTATTAAGAGCAAGTTCGTCCAATAATTTTGCGATGAGGTCAAGTCCAGGACCCCGCGGTCGATTTGGCGGGGCATTTCCTTATCAGATCGGTGTCACTTATCGCCGGCTCAACGTCGGCTCGTCTCGTCATCATCCCCACCCCCACTACATCCCGAGCTTCCAACACAAGCTCTCACGACTGCCTCCCAAGCACCTCCTCAACAGCTGTCTTTGTTTTCTGCATTTCGAGCATTCCGACGCATGGTTCGCGGCAGAATCGAAGGGACAACGTTTCCGCCGAGTATGAAGGTGGCGGGACCACGATAGACGGGATAACGGACCTCCACGGCGCGAACGACCAATCACCGACGCTCCAAGCGATCCGTGAGCTCGAGTCGACCTGGATACCTTGGTAGCCGACGATGGATCAGGCCACAGCCATCTTCAGGAGCTTTACTCCAGCTTCAGGTGCCGCCAGATCTACCAAACAGTACGATGCTTCCATCAGGCAGTACCTCTCTGCGTTGAGCAAGCTGTCGCCGGAGGAGAGAATAGCGGTCTTCAGCAAGCCGGTCGCGATCCTCAAGGTAGTGTCTCCCGACCGCCCTCGATGGAATGCATTTGCTCATGGTGCGTAGGTGTTGAATCCAGCTACCAATTCGATCGGATACCTCACAATCCTCGACATGGTCCTTAACGTCAACGACGCCGAATCCACCCAGCACAGTGATCTACTCGACAAGACGCTAGAGTTTCTGGTCAAGTTCGATCCCTGTCAGGTGCGGTATGTGGTGACGGTTTTCTTGTCACTGCTCGAGAAGATTGGGGCCGGCCACCTATTTTCGGTGAATAGGCTCATGCAATATACCCCAGTCCCCGCTCTCTGCTGACCTCCAGCAGCCTCTGGTTGCGACCGAGCTGATTGCCACGGCGATTATGCGTCTCGATCCCAGCGGCTCGATGTTCACGCCGGCACATCTCGTCTTGGCCAGACTCGCCTACACAGCTAACAGCGTGGAGCCCGCTCTGGAAGCTCTTGATGCCGACATTCTTTTCTACCCCAACATGTCTGGTTCCAAGGAAGCGAGGCCTCTGTGCGACCCGGATACTCCACCGTCGGCGTTCATGCCAGCAAGCACCGGACTGTCGGATCAGCTCAGAAGCGCGTCGATCCTGGAGTACAACCTTATCCGCGGCTTAATCTACATTTCGAGACGAGACTGGTCCAAGGCTCGTGCAGCGCTGGAGCAAGTCATCACGCACCCCTCAAAGGAAAGGGGTGTGAGCAGGATGATGACGGAAGCCCACAAGAAATGGGTACTGGTAGGCCTGATGCACCAGGGAAAGGCCCCCAGCCTCCCGCCATACACCAACCCCGCGACCGTGGGCAGCTACCAGGCCTTGAGCACACCATACTCCGCAGTTGCCAACCTGTTCAGCACGGACAAGACGGCCGAGCTGAAGGACGAGGTCGAGACGAACCTCCAGGTGTGGGAGGATGACGGCAATGCGTCGCTCGTGGCCGAGGTTGTGACAGCGTACCAGAAATGGCAAATCATCAACCTGCGGCGGATATATCAGCGGGTCTCCATTGCCGAGGTGCGAAGGGCGACCTTGAACGCGGAGACGGGAGAGCCGTTGGCTGACGATCAGACCACCATCGCCCTGGTGCGGGAAATGATTGAATCCGGCATGCTGAATGGAGAGATCCAGGCGGGACAAGAGGAAGGCGAAAACTATCTCGCCTTCAGAGACAACCAGGGCTCCATGTCGGAGACGGAATTCGCAGCGGAGGTGGCACGCAGTCATCGCAGCATCGAAGCACTGAGCCAGCAGTACCGCCACATGAACGAACGGCTGGCTGGCAGCAAGGACTACGCGCGCCATCTTTGCCGAGAACAGAGACGGGCAGAAATGGAGAGGGAGGCGGACGCGGCCGTTGGCTTCGAGGCTCAGATCGAGGACGAGGATCTCATGACGGGCGTTCTGGCGCATACTTGACCTTGTGTCCCAGAGCTGCCGGGAAGGGATCCCAGCAGGAATCAGGGCTATGGGGGCAATATAGACAATGGGTGCTGGGACTAGATACACGGGGGGGGG
>JALHCC010000180.1:0-65300 GCA_024340765.1 Tolypocladium cylindrosporum | reverse complement strand
GGCGCGGCGGCCCGGCGCCGGCTGGACGGACGCGCCGGTGCGCCTCGTGCGCCGGCGCTCCGGCGGCGGGACCGTCTTCCACGACGGGGGCAACGTCAACTTCAGCGTCATCTGCCCGCCGGCCGCGTTTGACCGCGACCGCCACGCCGAGATGGTCGTGCGCGCGCTCCGGGCCCTGGGGCGCCCGACGACGCGCGTGAACCGCCGCCACGACATCGTCATGGACGTCGCCGGCGCCGCGGATGGCGCCGCCAGCACCTTCAAGGTCTCCGGCTCGGCGTACAAGCTGACGCGCCTGCGCTCGCTGCACCACGGGACGTGCCTCCTGCGCAGCCCCAACCTGGCCAGCATCTCCGGCCTGCTGCGGTCGCCGGCGGAGCCGTTCGTGAAGGCGCGCGGCGTCGACAGCGTGCGCAGCCCGGTGCGCAACGTGGACCTCGACAATGCCGACTTCACGGCCGCCGTCGTGGAGCAGTTCGGGACCATGTACGGCGCCTTCGACGTCCGCGGGGAGTTTGACGACGGCGCGTTGGCGGTGGAGGGCGTCGGGGCCGGCTACGAGGAGCTGCGGTCCAGGCGCTGGACGTACGGCCAGACGCCGCGGTTCACATTCTGCACGCACCCGTTCGAGGATGATCCTCGGGCGCGCCCGGAGCTGCCATTTGACGTGAGTATCGCCCCCGCCCGTTGCGAGACGCGGTGCTGATCTGATTCTCGCAGCTTAAAATACACTTTGAGGCTAGGCACGGCCTGATAGAGCGGTTTAGTATCGGAGGAGAGCAGCGGGCGGCCACGGACTCGCTGGTCAACACCTCGTTGCACGACGTCCATGACTGGGTCGAACGGCTCGCCCGGGTCGGCCTGGGCGAGAGAGACGCCGCGGATGTCGGCGCCTGGATGAATGACGTGCTGGGCACCGCGTTTACCAAGGCTTGAGCTACCACGGCTCAGTTCCCGGTTGTACGCGGAAGTATTGGATGTCCAATACAGGCAGCTCGTCATTGCCGGGTCCGCAGTCCAGAGCCGTCCGGCCACGGCGGCTGATCGACATGTCGGTCGGGGCGAAGTCGGCGGCCGCTCTCGACACTACAGCCTCGATAATGGCATAGTTTGCCTGCTTTTGGACTACTACCTCGTGCCACGAAGTTGCCAGGTGACTGAGAGGCACCGGACACAGTTCCCTTTACGTTATTGAATAGATCTCGCCGCACGTTTGCGCGGCAGGCCTATGGGCCTACCGATGGTGCCGACTCTGCCTTGCCCGATGCAGTAGGAGATGGAGGAGGCCTGATGCTGGCTGCAGCATTGAATGTGATGAGCGCGACGACCGGGACCGGCGCCGACCTGTCGACTTGAGGTTAAAAAGCTAGGCGTAGCAGCTGCGTGAGGTGTTGGAGTCACCTTGGGCCCTCATACAGACATTGGATGGATTGATCGACGACGCCTCATTCTCCTGAACGCATGTACACCAGCCAAGCCGGCTCCGCGACGCAGGACGTTATACAGCCAAACCATGCCCGTCCATGCCGTCTTCACTTCTTCCCCGCAGACGTCCCGAGATGAACACCGCCTCTCCGGCGGGATCCTCATTGGCCCCGAGCCCGCACACCTGCTCCATCCGGCAGGTCGCCGCACTGCGCCGTGCCTGGCAGAGCTGGCTCAACAAGGAAGCTCCCAGGATAGGGCTGGCTGCTCTCGATTGACCACTTGCCTGCCCCAGTCCGTGTCGCGCGTGGTGATGAGCGATACACCCCGGCCACGCGGGTCCCCTGTTGCTCACGTCTGGGACGGCGTGAAGCCTGGACCGGTATAAGTGCTCGCGGCGATCCGGCAGTCGGAGGTAGGGACTGGCATGGACATTGCCGTTCCAGTATCATTGTGCTGTGCTCTGCTTCGCGAGAGGTGGACCAACTCCGACAATGGTGCGCCCAGTGCTCCTGTCGCTCCTCGCGGCGTCTTCTGCGCTCGCCTCGCAGCAACACGTCCCCGGCGCGTACATCTTCGAATTCGAGGACGGCCATGTAAGTACACGCCGGCAGCTCGTAGGACCCAGCCGGCGAGAAGCTCACAGGCGTTCCCAGGACTCGTCCGCGCTGCTCAGCGCCCTCGACGGCGACGGCACCGCCCGCATGCACCTGGACTACAAGCTCTTCAAGGGCGTGTCCGTCCAGCTCCACGACCTGGAGGGCGCCGGCGAAAAGGCCCAGAGCCTGGCTGCCCTGCCGGCCGTCAGGAACGTGTGGCCCATGGGCCTCCACGGCATCCCCGAGTTTGCCGTCTCGTCCGTCGGCACGCCAAGCCCCAACTTCCACGCCGTCGAGGCCCGCGCCAACAAGACGGCCGACGACGCCTTTTCGACGCACGTCATGACCCAGGTTGACAAGTTGCGTGCCAGGGGCATCACCGGCAAGGGCGTCAAGATTGCCGTCATCGACACTGGCGTAAGTCTTTACACACACGAACACACTCGAGTGATGGGACTCACTCTCTGTAGATCGACTACACCCACCCTGCGCTGGGCGGATGCTTCGGCAAGGGGTGCCTCGTGTCCTTTGGCACCGATCTCGTCGGAGACGCCTACACGGGCTCCAACGCCCCCGTGCCCGACGACGACCCCATGGACTGCAACGGCCACGGCTCTCACGTTGCCGGCATCATCGCCGCCCAGCCTAACCGCTATGGCTTCACCGGCGCCGCGCCGGACGTCACCCTCGGCTCCTACCGTGTATTGGGCTGCGAGGGCCACGTTCAGGATGACGTCCTGATTGCTGCGTACAACAAGGCCTTTGAGGACGGCGCCAACATCATCAGCGCCTCCATCGTCAGTGCCAACGGCTGGACCGAGGAGCCCTGGGGCGTAGTCGTGAGCCGGATCGTCGAGCAGGGCGTCCCCTGTACCGTGTCGGCCGGAAACGACGGCGACCACGGCCTATTCTACAGCTCCAACGCCGCCAACGCCAAGAAGGTCACTGCCGTTGCTTCCTTTGACAACGTCGTCACGCCGACCTTGCTCTACGTCTCGCGGTACAGCGTCGATGGTGGTGAGGAGCAACAATTTGGCTATGTTCCTGCCACCCAGAACGCGTGGGACGTCAAGATGCCCGTTTACGCGACCAGCCTGGACGCCACCCTCATCGGTGATGCGTGCAACCCGCTGCCCGACAACACGCCCGATCTGAGCAAGAGCATTGTTCTGATCCGCCGCGGTGGCTGTCTTTTTGTGACAAAAGCCAGCAATGCCGTCGCCAAGGGCGCCAAGTACATCCTGATCTATAACAACTTGGATGGCGCGTTCAGCCCTGATCTGGCCGCGGCCGGTGCGGGCGTCAACGCTGCGGGCATGGTCACGGGCGATGTCGGCGCGACCTGGGTGAACGCCATCAAGGCCGGCAAGACGGTCACGCTCTCGATGGTGTACCCGTATAGGACGGAGAGCTATATGATCACGGCCAACAACACCCTCACCGGCGGCGGCCTGGCCCTCATGACGTCGTGGGGTCCGACTTGGGAGATGGACTTTAAGCCGCAGATCGGTGCACCAGGCGGCAACATCCTTTCGACGTACCCCGTCGCCAAGGGCGGCTACGCGGTCCTCTCCGGCACCTCCATGTCGTGCCCCATCGCGGCGGGCATCGTCGCCCTCATCTCCGAGGTCCGCGGCACGCTCGACCCGGAGCTCATCACCAACCTGCTCTCCGCGAACGGCAACCCCCAGCTGTTCAACGACGGCACCCGGTTCCACGGCAAGCTGGCCCCCGCGGCGCAGCAGGGCGGCGGCCTGGTGCAGGCGTACGATGCCGCGTACGCGACCACGATGCTCGCGCCGTCGAGCCTCTCGTTCAACGACACGGACCACTTCGAGCGCCAGCTGAGCTTCCAGCTGAGCAACACGGGCAGCACGGAAATCACCTACCAGGTGACGCACGTGCCGGCGACGACCATGTACACGCTGGCCAGCGGTTCCATCTACCCCATGGCGTTCCCCAACGAGGCCGTCGAGGCGTACGCCTCGCTGACCTTCACCGAGCAGAAGCTCACCCTCCGCGGCGGGGACCAACAGACGGTCGGCGTCGTTGCCCAGCCCCCGTCGGGTCTTGACGCCAAGCGTCTGGCCCTGTGGTCCGGCTACATCGTCATCAACGGCACCGACGGCACGTCCCTCTCCCTGCCGTACCAGGGCCTCACCGGATCGCTGCACCGCTCGACCGTCCTCGCCGCCGACCAGGCCTGGATGACCACGTCCAACGACACCGCGCACTTCGCCGCCGTGCCCGCCAACACGACCTACACGCTGCCGGCCCGGGGCACCGCCGGCGCCCGCGACGTGATCCCCGCCGTGGCCGTCAACCTCGCCCTCGGGTCGCGCAAGCTGCGCGTCGACGTCGAGCCCCTGACGACCTGCCCGCCCAGGAACCTGACCACCGAGGTCTGGGGCCGCAAGACCATCGGGCAGCCGAGCTACTCGCCCTGGCTGTGGAACACGCGCGGCGTCAGCAGCTACTTCTGGGACGGCAGGCTGGACAGCGGGGCGTACGCGCCCGAGGGCCGGTATAGGTTTGTGGTGCGCGCGCTGCGCATCTATGGGGATGAGGGGCGCGAGGAGGAGTGGGATGTGAGCGAGGCGCCGGCGTTTCGCATTAGGTATGCGAAGTAGGCGGTGGCGTGTGATGTGTAAGTGGTTGCGTGGTGGTATATCGGTTGTTTTTAATTCAGTGTTAGATTCAGTGATAGATGTCAAAATTGGATGTCCCGCCCTATTGTTTGTATAGCATTCATGCTACAATTAGGGGTCCACCATGAGTGCTGCGAGGATCAATCCGAGGCGCTGCTCCGTGAACGTAGCTTCGTACTGGCGTATGTAAGGATACATCCTGCTATTTGCACACGCATAACTCTACGAGTATCTGGATGCGCCGGAGCCTACCCTCAGTCTCGGATACGGCAGGCGAAGTCCTCGCACGAGGATACCGCCACACGATAGTATACACCAAGCCTAAGAATGGGACTATCGATAAAGAATAAGTATTCCACCGTGCATTAGATCAACAATTCAATTGAAAAATGCCAGTCAAGAAGGGGCAAGAGCAAATCCCATGAAGTATCAAGACTTGAGTTTGACTCTTCGCCGGCGCCGGTTCACCAGCATCGACGCCCATCCAGTAGACCCAATATGACCCTGGAAACTACGAGGAGCACAGGCTCTCGACTGCTGCCCGAGAACAATCTAGCCTAGGTTCCCTTGTCTACGTAGAGATAGGCAGTATATACCCTTCCGAAGCTTTTTCTCATCTGTGGTTGGCACTCAAGGCTGTCAAAATACACTATACTTAAGCTACTACTAAGGTCTATCGAGATATAGTTCATCGGCTGCCAATACACTTTATGTCCGCGTCTTTCCACCAGAGTATAACTCTACGCCAAAAGAAAAAGCCTGATTAGAACCTCAAGAAAGTATTTAAACCCCCAAACCCCCTGGCTAGAACCGCCCATCACCAACTCTCTCTCACTAATCAAGTCCAGATTCTTCCAGATTCTCACGCAGGCTCAGCATGGACTCCCACGCGGATTTCGACCGGGATGACGAAGACCAGCTCCCGCTCCCACGACACGAAATACTTCGTCGCCTGCGCCGCGGTGAAGAGCGTTGCCACCGGCGCTACATATGGTGGTTGGCGTTGGATCACTACGACCAGATCGGAGTTCACCAGCAACGCATGAGGCTAGACAACCTCCTGGACTGTTGCAACAAAGCCGCGCCGGTGTACCTTCTCGAGGGCGCGACAGACCTGGGGCTCACAAAGTTCCCCGGAAACATGTTTCAATACATCTACAGAAGGTGGTTTATTCCGTACAAACGCAACCTCGAGTACAATCAGTATCTCGTTGCGTTCCTCTGGACGAGGGGGGTACCAGAGTGGGTGCAGGCCAAGCCTCGAAGGTTCCTCAGCCAGATAGTCGACTTGAACGCGTCCATCTGCGCAAAGGTCAAGAGAACGCAGTTGGAACTCGTGGGGGGCAAGCCTGACGATGTGCGGCACTTGATCTATCGCACTTCGCGATATCGTTATCTATTCGATAAGGTGGGAACCACGCCGTCTGATCGACTGGCCCGAGCAAGGGTGGAGCAGGAATTCTTCTGCCTGCAGCCCCTATTCCGAGCCATGGCAATCGTTGTTTGTGGCAGGGATATTCGCCACGAGGATGCAGACATCAGGCACTTCCAAACACGCATGGACAGAATTGGGCAAACCCAAGTCCTCTTCATCTGCACTGGCGTGGAGGAGCGGCTGAGCGCACCCATAACCTTCGACAGCGTCGCCCACGAAATCCACTCCTTCGTCAGCGGACCACCGGGCACCAATATCAGAGCCGCGAGAATGTCCTTGGAGACGGCAATATCGCTGACACTGGAGCTGGAGAGCCGGGAGGTCGCTGCGTTCGGAGCCCGGCCAGACCCGGCGCAGTACAGCGTGCAGCAGAGTCGTCCTGATCTTTACGTGCCCTATGATATGATCCTGGACAGGGGCCGAAAACTTGCGGGAGGGCATTTCGAGTTGGCTGGCCCGAGCTCGAGCTGGGTAGACCCTGGGATGTATGCAGAACGTACTAGCGATGCAGCGGATCGAGATCATCTGATAGCCTACTTTTCACAGGAAGAATGGCCAGGGTGGCCGCAATGATGCTTGCTGCTACCCGCTCCTGCGGGCCTGAGTGCGCTCTCCCATGCTGGGCCTGCGTGGTAAAGATCGGTTGGTGTGGTGCGTTGCTAGGATCAGCATTGTTCCGGGATTAGAAATCCATGAAAGAAGAAGAAGAAGAAGTTATTTGTCTAGCTAAAACATCATAAATCCATAGAGGAGGGATGTAAAAAGAAGTATTTAAATCGTTCTGTTAGTACTGGGAAACTACTATGAGCCTTGCATGGTGTTCTTTAAGATTGGGTGCCACGGTATCATGTTAGTCGACTGTCTATCTATGATAGAAAATTCACGAGTCGTGGCTCGCAAACTGTACTTGCCAGCAACGGTCGGGAAGCCGCGATAGGCATTTGCCACGATCAGCGGACAGCGGGTGCAAAATGGCCCACCGTTCCACTACATACATATAATTACTTGTTGATTGCACCTACTTTATTATAACTACCCCTAATATCCCATTCTCAACCTAGCAAAGGAAACTAAGATCAGTAGGCAGGGCCAATGGCCCATTGTTGACGGAGGAGGCTACAGAAACAGTAAAGAGCAATACAAGGCAAGTGGGAAACAGCAGTCATACTAGTCATGTGCGGCTTGTCTCAGCCATGTAAGGGACAGACAGTGTGAATAAGAAACGCAGTAAAACCCTACACGGTATCACATGAGATTTGTTGCCAATGCACGAAACCGTCCCAAAACTTAGAGACCCTACTGAGCATTGCCAGCTAGCAATACGCACCCCGGCTTGCACGGCAAAATTTGTGGCACAGTTGCAGAGGGTCAACTCCTTCGCCTGCGCCAAGAATACTCGTGACGCATACGAAGTACCTGAGGCGTCAAAAGTCCCTTATCAGATAGTGGCATGCATAGATACCAGAACAGGCTTGCGCAAGTAATCAATGTGGTGATAGGGTCGAAAAGTCAACCTGGTCTTATGCTCTGAGAAATCATCATGCTTTGAGGAACGAAGACACGAACGTTCCTTTATAGTAGTAGATGTATCATGGGAAGCAGATCACTAATAATATGTTGAGCATTGGGAACAGGAAGCGCCCTTAACCATGTTAGTTAAACGCCGCAATGTGAACTAAAAAGAGTCCAAAATCCTCATTTGAGAACCGCTACTTCATAACGCCAAGATTCTACCAAAAGACTTATTCCGGTCTCCATGCAGGAATTCTTCAAAGAATCCCTCGAAAGTGTCCATGAACGCATCGATTGCCCCCGCCTGAATCACCTGCTTATCAAACCTAACATCAACATCCATCACACTCCCACGGATAGTACACCGGAGAAGCATAGGCATCGCATCGCTCTCATCCAACCTCAACTCCGTGGCCCCGTCCCTGAACAGCCCGCCACCGTTTCCAGTGGGTAGGAATGTTTCGTCCTCGATCATCAGCACGGAGCGCAGCTCAAAGCTAGGGAGAAGGCGCAGGAGACGCGCCAGGGGGAAGTCTTCGAACTCCATTCTCCCAATCAACGATACCTGCGACTCGGCCAAGACTTCGTTGCAGGACTTGGAAGAAGGGAGATGTATTCTTGTCGGGCATGTGAGGAGAGTTGGGCCGATGACCCGATCAATGCCGGGAAAGGTCGAGTTCCGACCACCCAGGCTCTCGAGGAAGAGGATGCTAGAGGGGTCGGCCGAATAGGAGGAAAGCGCAGTAGCATAGGCTACCCGAATCAGGTTCGCGACCGTGATGGATGTTGTACTATCCGTCGTGCCGGATGACAGTTGCTCGGAGGTGATGTTCACGGTCCTCAAGGATCTTTCCATGGACGGGGCGAGCCTTTTCTCAGGGGGAGGCAAGATGGGAAACTCGGCCCAGGATGCATCGGCCAGGTATTGTTTCCAGAATGTCTCGCCACGAAGAAGTTCGTGTTCGCTCGGGCCTTTGAGATAACAGTTGAATGGCGTGAAAGGTGTTGGCTTGAGACCGTGGTAGAACTCATTGATGGTATGGAGAAGCATTGAGATAGCGTAGCCATCATAGATGGCGTGGTGGATAGTCCAGACAAACACTTGCTCGGACGAGTTGGCTCCCCTGACAATAGCATAACGGCTCAGCGAACATCCGATGCCCATTGGTGTCTCGAGATCCCGTTTTAGGTAGGCCTCTAAGCTGTTGTTTACGATGACGAGCTCTACTGGGCGGAACTTGGCGATGACTTGCAGTAGCTTTCTGTCGGGGTCGGTCATGACTCTCGCACGTAACAGCTCCGCAGCCTCGATGGTAGAGTTAAGAGCCGCTTGGAATAGGACAAGGTCCACATCAGATGGAAGACGGAAGTGGTGCTGATCCAGCCACGCATCGGGCTTCGCTATTGTCTTGGCGTACCACCGCATCTGGCTCATCGTCATGGGTAGGACGTCCTCGATCTCTGTACTCTGCAGTCCACAGACAGCGGCAGCTCTGGCGCACAACTCTTCTGAGAAACCTCCCACCAGCCCGAAGGGCTGGATCCTCTCCTGCTTGCTTGGGGCGTCATCAGAGAGTGCTTTCTTCGCCAGATCGCTCAAGACCGGTGTCGAAAGGATCATGGATGAAGTGAGACCAATTCCACGATCCCGGGCAATTGACACCAACTTGATGCTTGTCACAGAATCGCCGCCCAGGTGGATAAAGTTGTCATCGGGCCCGATAGTTTCTGGCTCTCGGTTGAGGACGGACGCCCATAGTTCACTCATAATGGCTTCGCTGGGAGACAACGACCTGGTGTTTCCTTGAAGCTTCTCGAACTGCTGCAGCCTTTGAATCTCATCCAAGCTAAGCTCGTTGACAAGCTCTCTCAGCGCCTTGCGGTTCGTCTTGGTGGAAGATGTCAGGGGGATAAAAGTCAAGGGTATGTAGAGAGAAGGAACTAGGGGTGCGGGGAGAACCTTTGCGAGACTCTCCCTGATTTTTGGAACCCTTGCCAAGATATCTTGAACCTGGTCCCAGCAAACCTCGGGCGTCACGCCCCCAGAAATTTTCACGGAGGGGCTGATGAAGGCTGCGAGAGATGCCTGGATAGGTGATGAGGCAGCTTGGGTCTTTTCAACGCAGAAGTTGGAACCCGAGGGCAGAACTTGGGACTTGGAGAGTCTTGCCTCGATCTCGGTAAGTTCGACTCGCATGCCCTGCACCTTGACTTGGGTGTCTTTGCGACCGACGAAGATGGCGGTGCCACCCGCAGCTCGGCGGGCCAAGTCACCCGTCTTATAAGCCCGTCGAGTCTCTGAGCCAATGCAGAAGTCCACAAATGATGCCTTTGTCTTTGTCTCATCACCCAAATAGCCACGTGCCAGAATATTGCCCTCAATAAGCACCTCACCAATCTCACCCACGGACACTAGCTTGTTGTGGTTGTCCTCCCCCACGATCCAGATGTTGCAGGCGGTTGGATGGCCGATCAGCCCCGTCACGGGTGTCGTGGTTCCCTTTCCGACTCGGATACCCGCAGCCTGGACAGCTGCTTCGGCTGCCCCGTAGAGGCTATACACCTCAACGTGAGGACTCCATGTCTGGACCAAATTGCTCGGCACCACCTCACCGCCAGTGACAAGTATCGTCACACTCGGCAGCGTCGCCGGATCCAGCAGCTTGGCATACGAAGGCGTCATCATAAGCGTATTAACGCCCGTTTTGTTGATGAACTCTGTAATTCCGCCATAACGCTCCTCGTCAGTCGGCACGCAGATGCAGCCACCAAAGACGAGCGTCGTGAATATCTCCAGGATGGACATGTCGAAGGCATAGGATGCAAATTGCAAAACGCGTGACTTTTTGCCGATGCCTTGATCCGCGCCATGTGCGAGGACACTCGTCACGTAGGCGCGGTGCTCGATCATAACGCCCTTCGGTCGGCCTGTGCTGCCTGATGTGAATACGACGTACATAATATCGCTCGGCGAAGCATGGGGATGGGAGTCTAGAGGCGCAGGAGCTGAGCTCAGGCCCGCCACCATGCTTTTTGAGACTTCCACAACCGAGAGATTTGGAGACCCGGAGAACCGATGACTCTGGCTCGGCGAGGCCAATAGAAGCGTGGCCTTTGTGTCTTGGATGATTTCCGTCAGTCGCCCGCGCGGATGCGATGCGTCCAGCGCAGCAAAGGCGCCTCCGGCTTTGCAGACGGCCAACATGGCGATGATGGTGATGGCTGACTGGTCGCAGAGAATGGGGACAATAACGTCGGGTCCGACTCCGAACAAAGACATGTGGACAGCAAGACGTGACGAGAGCTGGTCAAGCTCCTTGTACGTGAAGTAGCCGTCCCACGAGCAGATGGCCGGGGCATTGGGACGAGCAGTGACATGCTCTTGGATCACTTCCTGAACCAGTCTCCAGGTTGCTGGAGGGGCGGAAGGGAGACATGTTGGTTGTAGAGTTGAATTTGCTTCAGACTCAACGGTAATGCCATCAGTTTTGAGGATGGAGAGCGGTAACTGAGTAGTAGAATGATGGACAGCTGCTTCGGGGGCCATCATGAGGAAGCGGATGTCTTGTGCACTGGTTAAAGAAGCAGGAAATGCGTGCTATCAGATTGCGAATTTGAACAGGATGCGTCTTTATGCTATTCATGCAGATTGCGACAAGTTTCTCATTGTCGATCTGCCATGCCTCTGCAAGGACCCTTTTCATGGTCTTCAGGCACCAATCGCCGGAAGCATCGCATTGGATTACCCTCCACCCATGCAATAAGCTGACCACCCTCTCGGCCAATCTACTTTCGGCTCATCGGGAGTAGATAACAGCTCAAATGACCCGAGCAAGCCGAGCTACCACCGCTGTGCCCCGCGTCAGATTGGTTGGTCAGCTCGTATCTGTACAGTTTATGTCACCAAACGTGCAGTTTGTTGTCTTTCATGTGATATTACCTAAAATTTCGTAAGTCGACCCGAACTACTACTACTACCTTCAACGGTATTTAACAAAACTCTTTCGCGTAGCCATGAAATGGAATATCGACTAGATTGAACCTATGTGAAAAGAAGGCTCGGCTTTGCTATCTACGGCATCAAGAAGCAGACTGATATCACGTTCATATCCTAATCACCGGATATAACGGCGAGAAGTCGGCGAGTTGATACCATACCTATTTTGAAATGCAGTCAGCTTACTTGCCAAATGTAGGTGGCAATCGGAGTCCCTAGATGGGGTGGTGTATTGACGAGCCAACCAATTAATCTCAAGATTTCAGAGCCTACATAGCGCAAGGCTGCCATAGGCTACCCTCGGCTGAGGGAAGCGGTACTCTTCAGTGTCTTCCTGCCTGTGATCGCTCGTTTTCTGTGCTCTGCTTACTGCACTAATGTGTGTCGTATCTCAAGGATTCCTTCCAACGAAACATCTCACGAAGAGCTATACCCTTTTCTGCTAGTATTCTTTGTACTGGTCGCCACAAAGATATCCAATCATGTCTTGGACAATAGTGCCGAAGTGGTTGTGAGCCGATGTTCGGTCGTTGAAGGTGAAACGGGGCATGCCTGCCTGGTGGAGCTGGGGCCTATTAATATTGCAGTGTAGCAACAGCCTTCAGCCCTTAAGATCAACCAGACTTCCATAAAGAATTCATCTACATATCTTCCGAGGAATCTAGAGGTCAAACCTCCAGTCGTTAGCACCTATGCCCACCATCATCGCCCTTCTGTCCCTACTGTGTCTTTCTGGCACCCTTTACTATGTCTGGCGCCGTGTATTCTCATATCAAGGATTGCCAAAGAATCTCCCCTTCGCTAGTTCAGACGGCACATTTCTATCCAGAGGTCGAGCCTCCCTTAGGAGTGTTTTTGGAGTTGACTGCCTTCTTTGGGCTGGGCATCAAGAGGTAAGATCAGATACGTGTCCTGCTTAGGGCCTCTGTAAAGATGAAAGCTAACATTTTCACAGCACTCCAAGGAGGGGCGCCCTTATATCCTGCCAGATATCTTCACAGGGCACCAAGTAATCCTGCCAAAGGAACATCTGGCATGGTTGTCAAAGCAGCCAGCAAGTGTGCTTAGCCAACGCGAAAGCAATAACGAGTTCCTCGCTGCCGATCACACATTCCTGAACTGCGTTGCCGCCAATGACTCTGAGTGGACCTTTGTCGTGAATATGATCAAGGACATCACCAAGGAACTAAACAACAAAACGAACTCGATAATTGATGAGATTCAGAGTGCGCTGGACAGCGTCTGGGGCAATGATCCGCATTGCTGGAAAGAAGTTGACCTGCTAGATGTCATCCTGGAGGTGATGAGCCGCGTGGTCGGCCGCGTATACGTTGGGCTGCCGCTATGCCGGGATCCAACCTATATTTCCAGCACCACTAATTTCGCAAAGCTCATTCTCATCGAGGCTCTTCTCATTCAGCTTACACCAAAACCTCTGCGGTCACTCTTTGGCCCTCTTTTGGCGAGGTATGACTGGATCCAGTTCCGACGCATGGCTGGTCGTGTAAGACCTTTCATCAGGGAGCGCGCGAGCAGATTCGGCCCAACGATGGCCGTCGACAAAGAGAAAAGAGACATTGAAGAACCAAACGACCTGCTGTCACGGCTCATGCGAGAGGCTTATCGCCGCAACGAAGATCCTTCTCGCCCCGATAGCCAGACCGTCAAGCTGTTGGCTATCTTGAACTGGGCAGCCGTCCAGGTCCAAGCTATTACCATCGAGAACGCATTGATAGACATCGCCCACTCACCGGAAAGCCTTGAGATCCAGCGTCAACTGCGTGAGGAAGCCACCGCAGCCGCCACAAGCGAGCCGGCTTCTGCGCGCTGGTCCCGAGCTGAGGTGGCGAAATTGCCAAAGATGGACAGTGTCTTGACCGAGAGCCTACGTCTCTGGGGGTTCGCACATGGGGTGATCAAGGTAGTCGTGGCCAAAGATGGCGTCACACTTCCCTCGGGAGAGCACCTGCCCTACGGAGCAAAGGTCGGCGTAGGGAGCTACGGTGTGCACCATGACGATGATGTCTATCCAGGAGACCCATTCCATTTTGATGGCTTTCGTTTCACGAAAGACAAAGACCCAGAGAAGCTGAGCGGGCTCAACTTTCCAACGACAAGTGAGAACTATTTGGCTTTCAGCCATGGCAAATACTCCTGGTAAGTAGCCGCATATTTGCTTGCAGGGCATCGCATTGCTAAACTCTGACCCAGTGCTGGCCGATTCTTCGCCAATCATTTGCTCAAGTTGCTCTTGGCCCAAATCGTTTTACGCTACGAAATTAAGCCAGATACAGCTCCTCGGCCTCGAAATCCATGGTTGAGCTACGTCTCGCCGCCGCCACTGGGGTATAAACTCAGCGTCAGGAGAAGAACACAGTCCGCTACTGAGGACTGATGCGGATATTGTCAACGGCTTGGCAGGAGACTGGACAGACCTTGGGGCTCAGGTGGCGAGGAATGATGCTATTTGCAGCACTACTTCAGCTGAGAATGTACCTTTATATTTAGTAAATGGTTAGTTTCCTCAATTCATTCTCTAGCGGCACCAAGCGCTCTGTTGGCATAAAGAGTTCCTTCACACTGTCTCAATCAGACGTCCTAGCTCTTCCTGCTGCAGCTCACCCCTAGGGCAGGCTCCTGCGGTGTTCATAGCTGCTGGCGGTTATGTTTGCTCCACTCATGCTCATTGTCATTTCTGAATCAGCTAGCCTCCCGCCTTTTATGTCTCTGAAGAGATTCTTGCACGCAGCCCACGACATTACAGTGTAGATGAGCCAGTTCCAGAAGCCCTGCAGAGGGAGCACGAAAGCGCTCATGAACTCGAGTGGAGCAAAGGGATCCCCTCCGTGTACCAAAGAGTAGACTCGGTTAGCACTGGAAGGGATCCAGGTAATAAGAATGGCCATAAAGTAGAGCAAGGCACACTTGGAGTAGGACCACGCCGCACTCTTAAATTCGTAGCTGCCTCGCCGGGCAGAGCTTCGTCGGATAGTGGCTTGCGATCGAAGCGGCGCGAGCGGAAGGGGCAACATAGCGTCGGTACTAGGGCGTATACTGTTGTCGGCTGAAACGCGAACCGAATAGTCACCCCAGGAAAGGTCATGCCTTGCCATGGATCCCAGATGGGTGATGCCACCAGCGGACCCTGTGGTCACTGTAACTTCGGTTCTCTTCATGACAGGAACCTCCTCGCCGTTCACAGCTATTAAATCGTGATCCGAGTTGAACTCGCGTAGCTGTCTGCGATTCTCGAAAATTGTACGGCCTGCTCGGATATAAATAGAAAAGGTAATGAGTATGATGACCCTGTAGAATGAAATCAGCATTATCGCCAATTTATATGCGGGTGCATCCACTGAGTGGAGGACCATGGGCAACTCGAGCTGATGACTTACCATGCTGGGCCGTAAAAGGTAGCGATTCGGAGATAATCGAAGTCATTAGAAACCCAGCACCATAGTGTTGCGTCTCCGTAAACATGCTGCCCGTTTTGTCTTATAAAGAGATATGTATAGGCAGGTATAAAGGGAATACCGTAGCAGGCCAGTAGATACGTCAGTTCCATTCCACGCAGGCGCCTTGCGTCGTATTTCTGGTAGAACGTAAGGTATACATTGATGGCCATGGTAAGTATCCAGCCCGCATCGGCAGCCATAAACCTGGTGATCTTGTTAGTATCGGTTGCCATAGGCCTCCGCATACCACGAACCATTGGATCAACATGGCCTGGATCTGGCATCCAAACGAGCCTGGCTGGCTCAAGTAGGCGCGGGATATTAACGTGGCGACGTTGGTCATCATATTACCGAACGAAGCATAAAATACGAGCCGGTTAATGGGCTTCCCGCGGAAGGCGCTTGAGCAGGAAAAGGTGACGATGATGAAGACGCAGCCCAGAAGCGAGATCGCCGAGCATATCCGCGTCATGATGCTGATAGCGTTCAGCTGGCCGTCCGTAAGTTGACTCATGGTTATTGAGTTTGTCGACGACACCGCCGGCGACGTTGGCTGTTGGGGGCCTCAAGTCTTCTGTCGGTTACCATGGCACCCCGGCTACCCGTTTAACGTGGGATAATGACGAGGTGTTGATTTGGCGGTCGTGGCCTTCGTATTGGTGTGGTGACGGGGTGGGTGCTCGGGAAGCGGTATTCCATTTGCCTTTGCTGCAGCAACATGCCATCTTCGTGCTTCATTCGAGTGCGCATGCAGGATTTCGGCGCGTGACGTACAGACGAAGAGTCGAAGAGCTCCAAGGTGGCGGATGTGATGGAAGCTCAGCTCTCCGACTGTGGCGCACTGCGAGCTACCCTAGTTACGGACTACGAAGTACCGTGACCAAATACATTGTCCTGGCATCGTCGACTTCGTGTCTTCGTCCAGCCCCCCAACCCCCAAAACATGCACGCACGCAAGAAATACAATGAGAAGCCCAACAGCAGCCGCTGCTAATATGGAACGTGCACAATTGTCATCGAAAGGGACACATTGTGAGCTCCAAGGCTGACAATAATTGCTCGGTCTGTATTCAATACCTACCTCATGGTGGTCATGGAGGTCAATGAGGTCATGGTTGAAAGCCACACAGCCAGTCCACGTAGTGGATCCACTCGTCCACACACTCGCAAAAGCTATGGTGGAGCGGTTAAGGCTTCCCATATATTTTTGCATAGCAGCCCTAACTGTGAGCCAACGGTATTATCAGAAATACCATGTACGGAGTGTCTGGGTATTGCAACTTTATATCGTGCAGGTGGTGTGTAATTCATTCACCCCCTAACCAAAGCTAGCAGCTACTCCTTGTCAAGGGCTCGAGCATTCCGCACCCCTTCACTCGCACTCGTTGACACGACCTTGCCAATCTTCTCAATCTCCTCAAGCCTGTTCATCCAGAAATCCCACCGTTCCATGCTCATCGGTCCCGCGTTCCACAGCCGCCCCTCTCTCTCCAACGCCCAGGATGTTTCTCCCTTCCGGGCGCCCTCTTTGAGTCTGTCCCCGGCAACTTTGATCCACACCGCTGCAGCAGGCACCTCGAAATCCCATACCGCATCCTGGCATTCAAGCGCTTCTGATATGCACTCATAGCCCCAACTCAGTGGCAGCAGACCATCTTCAGCATACGGTCCCACGGCGGCCATCGCACACGTCGCTTCTACAAATGCTAAGTGCACATGGGCATCTCGCCTCTTCGCTCTCGTGGCCGGGTCCCGCGTCACCAACGCTTTCCGCCAGTGACTTTGCTTCCAAGCATCCGACCACGAGTGGCCGAAGCTCATGAGACCTTTCCAGACTGGATGGCCTTCCTCTTGATCTGGTAGCTGGTTGAGCTCTTTTAGCAGGGCGATGAGGTCGGGCGTATGGCTTTCGGGCAGCTCGACGAGTGCGTCTTCAATGATGCCTAGTACGCGGTCGCGCAGGTCGGTCGTCTTCTCGGAGTCGTGGGGCTTGGCCATGGCGGCAGCTGTCTCGGATGGGCTGGAGCCGCCGTTCAGATACGCTTTGAGGGCGGCAGCTTGATAGGGATGCGCTCCCGTCTCCTCCTCGCCGTCCATGGGTGCAGTGTGGTGGTCGAACCAAGCGTCGTCGGCGGCGGAGCCGAAGCCGTCAAGGTCGACCGATTTGCAGGTCATTTCTTCAATGCCGGTGTTCATTGTTGCGGAGCGTAAGAGTTGCGAAATATATTTAGAAGTCTAGTTTAAGCGCTGCACAGTCGCTGATGCTGTGCTGCTAAGAACCAGAAATACGAATTTGGGGTGGTTGTTTGTGAAGAGAAGAGTGCGGTGTGGTCGCAATAATCCTGCGAAGTGGCAAATAGGCTAGCAATAGTCCGTACGTCGAGTCACAACCACGCAGATTGCACACTCCTTTCCGCGCAAATAACTTTCGAAAACAAGGCCATCTTCTCAGCGGCAATGCGTGCCGAAGAGTGACATCATTAGGCAGTAGTATGACTGATATGACGATCAATCTGGTACGTGGGGTCCAGAGTCGAAACAAAGCTTCACACGTCAGCTGACGTCCTCGTCCGCAATGACAATATGATCAACCCAGAACTCCATCACACCGGACCCCAACCAGTCAAACAGGCGCACTGACATGCAGATTTAGAATATCCACTAGAAATTCGACCCTTTCCCACAGAGCTGAACCAGGCTGAAGCCCCCAAATCCTCAATCCTAAGCCTTCTGTACTATGTAAAAATATATGCAAATGGGGAAGATGTGGAACAGTGGACGGTGAGATGTTTAATGCAAGACTAGAGACAGAGAATTGGGGCATCTCGCATACTTACACAACCTCTAGAGAACATCATAGCATCATAATGCAACCTCTGCCTCAGCCCCTATGCGCCGTAAGCTTCCTCCATGTTGATCGACACTCTGTCGGGCATGTCCCGGAAATCCTTGGTTACTATTGGAGACTTTCGGCAATTAGTTGCGGTGACTTCGTGTTCTCAGTCGCTATAAGACAGCTCTCGCCGAATACACTTGAGCAACAAGCACTCAAGCATCATTCCAGTACCACACAGCCCGATTAGATTCTTCCAGCAATACATCCAATCCCAAGTCAGACATTTCAGCCGCTATCATGAAGTTCACTTTCGCCACCGCCTCCGTCCTCTTTCTGAGCCTGGCCTCCGCCCTCCCCGCTGAGGACTTGGTCGACATAGAAGGGCGCGCCGAGCCCTCTAACGCACCCATTGACGTTGGTCTTCCTTGACCAAACATGACCCTTTCCCAGCCCCACTAACCCGCTTTGCAGTGGGACGGCCCCAACGCCTCTGCCTCTGTCAAGTGCGGGAAGAACACCTATGACGGCCATGACATCTACCTCGCCACGCAGCACGCCGTGAACCTGGGCCTGCTGAGCCCTCCTGAAACGCGTGGTGCGAAGAGCTACCCGCACCCATTCGACCACGACGATAGCAAGGGCGTTAAGCTACACTTCCCTTCTCATTGCCCGGAGAACGACGCGCACCGCAAGGAGTACCCACTCGTCAAGAACGGGCCTTACAACGGCGGCAAGAGCAACAAGAAGTACGGAGATGAGCGCGTCGTGTTTTACTACGACGGCAAAGCTCAAGGTGTTGATGGGCATCCATTGGTGTACTACTGCGGGTTGATGACCCATGAGGGTGCGGCGAAAGGAGGTTTCTTGCAATGCCCCTCTGGAAAGTAGGCGCGCGCCGAAGCCCATGCTTGAGTTCAACATTTGGATCGATGAGGCGGGTCTGTGAAAGTGATCTTGAGAGGTCGTCGGGTTGATGAAATGGATGGACTTTGACATTGCCGCGGGTGACGACTTATAGAAAGAGTTTTTGGTCTTCATGAGTTGGTACCTGTGTATAGTCACCAAGTTTGTATTTGAGTCCATCACGTCTATACTACAATTTGGCCTGCTCCCTCATTGTGAGAACTCGAAGTGGCGGACCACCACGACTTCCATCCCCTGGCATCAAAGTTTCATCTTCACTGGTCGGTTCCCTCAACCGCCATTTCTGTCGCAGTTCACGCGATGCCTTGTTCTCAAAACAATCTGCGATATAGCGGCCAAGCACCGGCAGGAATTTGAACGCGCTATCCTCTGTTAGTCAATTTCTCAGGGTTCTTCCAAGGCCGTCAGGTACTCACTGCCCGGCACCGCCTGTAGCCAAGAAAAGGCCGTTAATTTGCGGATGATGGTCAACTATGAAGTCTCCTTCTGGAGTATCAGAGTACCAGCACAGCCGACGTTTCATCCACTTGCGGTTTGCAAAGTCGGGCACCAGCTGGCGGAGTCCTTCACGAAGGGCTTGATCGGCGTCATCTGGGAGGTACGAGGTATCGGAGTTGCTGCCATCTCTCTTCGGAGACGAGACAAATTGGGTCGTTCCTTCAACCGGGACGTGCGTTGCAAAGCCGTAGCCATGACGAGCGAGCTTCAGGATATTTGTTCCCGGAGTCGGCGGAAATATGAAGATACCAGTGCTGAGATTGAGTATTACTGGCATGTTCGCCAACTTTTTGACTTCTTCATCGGTAAGTTGAATGAAGCCGACGGGCTGACCACAGGCGGATGATGTATGGGTAATGGGAAGTAGGCGGTTGGTCCAAGCTCCTGTTGCAAGGATGACCTGTGACGCCAAGATCGGATCACCATGAGCCACGTTGACTCCTATGACTCGACCATTCTCGTGTCGGAGAGACAGCACACGGCCACGAGGTCCAGTGATGAAAGTGACACCTGCCAGGCTGCATTGGATGCTTAACTGCCGGATGCTTCCCTCAGCATCGGCCCATCCGCCTTGCAAATTCACATAAGCCTTGTAGTCGTCCAAGTGGGAGTTAATGCCCGGGAATGCGCTCCGAATGCCGTTGGCGTCCTCATACTCGTCAAGAGCACGTCCCGATGCTCGAGCATTCTCCTGACTTTTCTCCATGTAGGAATTTCCGGGTTGTTTGGCCAGCATGACAAATCCGGACTGGTGGTAGTGCGTGTCGTACTCGGTCATCCAACCTTGCAGAGCTTCGCGGGCCATCTTGCCGTAGAGCGGATCGGCATAGTCGACACGAATGATGCGTGAGATGTCGACACTACTCCCATCAACCACCGGGGGAAGATAGCGGTCCACAACGGTGACATTCTCATATCCTCGCTTCTTCAATTCCAGAGCTGTCGAAAGCCCAAAAACGCCAGCTCCAACGATGAGGATCGATTGGGCTTTGGACACCGGGCTTTTTGAGGCCATGTTGGGGAAAGAGAGGAATTGGCGAAGAGGAAAGAGCACGTACGGCTTTGTCAGATCCTTTCAGGTATGCGAAGAATTAAGAATGTTCCTATGAGTCGAGAAAGACAGTATTCAAGTATTAATAGAAGAGGTCTCACAAGAAACACGACATGACCACAGCGGGGACGGTCCGGCGTAGAATCAACAACTCCGTGCCCAGTTTCCTAATGTGGCAACTGGGGCCTGTGGTCCCGGCGCAAATAGGCAGAATTTGCGGGCACGGAGTATGCAGAATGATGGGCACGGAGTGCATAATGGCGGGCCCGGAGTCTTTCCATAAGGTGGGGACGGAACTTGTGCACAATGGATTGTAGGGCATAGAACCGACGTGATAGGTACTCATATATTAGAGTAGTGACAGGGAGCAGGTCAGTGAAGTACCTTATGCGAAGTAAAAGATAAGACTATTGTTGTCTTCTTTTGCAAATGCTGAAGAGATTTGTGGAAAGGCGGCTGCTAAAGCAGCTATTAAACTGACCACTGAACCATCCCTTGAACTGGTTATTGAACTTCGCTGGCTGCTGGGCTGGCGACTGCCCGGAATAACTGATGAAGTGACTGGTGAATTTGCTAATATGATGCTAATGCCTAAGAGACAACTGGATGATTCGCGGCGTGGCTTCATTCACAGATCGGGGTTTGGTACTCCATACTTTCTAACTTTAAACTATTTAGAAAGATGGGGATGCTTTACGTACGGACATTGAAAATCCGCTCACGTGGGAAGTTTAGCCTAAGCCACACTCCGCAACTACCTCAACAATCATTTTCCGTGCCCACTCTTTTCTACCGCACTCGGCGCTCATTTCTCCTCCGCTCATCTGACCGATTCTATTCAATTGCACAATTTCAGAAGAGAACTGGAGATGGACGATGCTCCGCTAGACAACAGAGAGGCTAGGCGTATTAGACATGCCTGCGAACAGTGTCGGCAAGTCGCCTACCCTACAGGCAATGTCGGCGTCTAGTTGAGGCAGTTGTTGCTAACCTTCCCTGCAGTCGGAAAAAGACGAGGTGTCCAGCAGAAAGACCGAAATGCTCCTTCTGTCAGCGTCTGAACCAAACATGTACCTACCTCCCACGTCATGCCTCTTCTGGGGGAAGCAGGAGACGGAGAGCGGTCAAGTTGTATGACCCTTTGATCCCTGGAATGAAGCAGTCTGACCCGTTTGGCCATGCAGAAAGTCGGATGATGAAAGAGTTCACAACTTGGAGAACCAAGTCGGCGAGAGACCAAACATTTCGGGACGAATACAACGGCAGCAGGCTATAGACAGACATTCCGTCGAACTCTCATCACCCCCTCCAGATGCTGGAGACGGCAACCCTCCGACCTGGTTGGTTCCGTGGTTCTGTTTCTGCATCCTGGGCTTGAACTAATCAAGAACAGGTCACGCCACAGACCTGAGCCTTCACCAGAAGCACTCAATCACTTTGTCGAAGTCTATAGGACGAAGATCTATTTCCAACCGTTGCCCTTGTTTTGGTTTGACGACTCAAGAGAACGCATCGACCAATTCCCCCAATTCCTCCGGTGGAGCCTATGCGCTTTGTGCCTTCACTACTCAAGCCATGATCAATTTCGCGGACGAGAAACAAGGGCGATTGACTTCTACATGACCTCTGCTCAGGACATGGTCAACAAACTGATAATGAAAGGAGCCGCAAAAGTTGAAGTACTGCAAGCATTGTGCCTGCTAGCTCTCTGCGACATGTTTGGTGGGTTTCCCACACTTTCATCTCCTAACAGTTAGTATGAACTAATTGTTGGGCAGCCAAATCGCCACAAGCATGGATCAACGTTGGCAATGCAACAAGATTAGAGGCGTTTCGGCGTCTGAACTTCCAGGGGTCGTCAAACTCGGAATGCAAAGACGACGAGAGTGCGAGGTGCTATTGGAGCATCTCCGTGCTGGAGACGATATTTTCTCCTCAGTATACAGTCCTAGCACAAACACCAAATCCTCCCGACTTCCCACCAGGGGCCCCGCTGCCTCCCCCTATGCCCATGCCCGGAAGACGAAGTTACACGCTGGACCTCATGAATGTGGAAGACACGGACAATACGAACCGCGGAATCAACGCCCAGTGTTTGCACACTATATCGGTCTGGGGAGATATTATATCTTATTTGCACAGGATTCGGTCGAGGAAGTTTGAGAAGCCCTGGCTATCAACCTCGACGTTCAATCAGCTTGCCGTCAAACTCTACGAAGTAGAGTCCCAGCTTTCTCGGAACCACTTTTTCCGCAATGTCTCCTTCTCAGATAGATCTGCCGCCGAGTTGAACGCGCATCGCGAATACTGGACACCTTGGGTCCTGATGCAGATCACATCTCATGCAGCACGAGGCCTGTTGAACCACCCATTTATTCATCTCGTGGCTCTACGGGACAAGAAGACTTCACAACCTCACCTCTTCCTGCAACAAACGGTGGATCAAGCTATGTATCACTCTGGATGGGTTGTGCGTTTGGTAGAAACATGCGAAAGCCTCGGCTTTGAGTTCTATGACCCCCTGATTGGCAATGTGGTGGCCGCAATCGCGACTATTCCCTGGTTCTTTCAGTTTGTCAGAGATCCGAAAGTGTCCAGGACTGCGGTTGAGAGTTTGAGTAAGTGTGAGAAGTGCCTAGTGCGGTTGTCAAGAATTTGGCCGCATATCGGCGACAAAGTAGGTGACACAGGATCACGCCATGCACAATTTAAGGCTAACCGGATCATCTAGCTTGCCCTGCTCCAAGGTCTTCAGACAGTTGCAAATCGTCAACAGGAAGCTGATAGTCATTCGACTGGCATAACATTCCAACCCGCAATGGTGTGGAAACTCATCGATTCAAACATGGCTCAAATGGCCGTGTCAAAGCCAGCTTCGCCAGCACCGGACGAGACCCAAAGCACTACAGTCCGCGTCACAACCCAGTTCATACATCCAGTTTCTGAGGATCAAGTTGCAGAAGCAACTCCAGCCGTCAACACGTTCTCGGATAGCCCGGATGGAAGTCTTGAGCACCTCTCCCTAGACGAGTTCTTATTGGATTCCATGACGGCGGATCTTCCGTGGCTTCCACTTTATTCAAACAGTAGCTCTTTCAACGCTATGTGATACTCTTAGCATATTTATATTTGCACACTCTGTAAGCCTACCTTTAGTTATGGATAGAAACGGAACAAGGACTGAAGGGTGGAGAAAGAAAGAGGGCGTAGAGGGACAAGAGGGGTAGAGAGAATAGAGGGTAAAGAAAAGGTACTCGGGCTCAAGCAGATGGCGAGTCCAAATAGAGAATGCGTGTGTTCTAATAGTAAAACTCAGATACTATTTCTTCGAGGTTCTGTTCGACTTCAACTGGATTTTGAGCAGCATCTCGTTTGCATCCCTCCTTGCCTTTTCTACTTGTCTTTTGCCCCTCAAAACTATAGCTCGCTGCTTCCACACAGGCAAGTGCATGAGACTTCTCCGATCTTCAGCCCGCAGACTGGCAAGTTGGTTCAGAAAGGCAGCTTCACGTTTGGCAATCCTCTTCGACGTGGATGGCACTTCTTGATCGGGAGTTGACTCTGGCTGCTGAGAGATTCCGAGGGTCTTGGGAGATTGACGTACTGAAGATGCGTTTCGGGTTTCTGTGTATGCTATCCCATGCCGAGGATACCGCGGTTTGCCTTGCGTTCGATGTGATAGGACCTTTCCTGATGGCAGTCGCATAGATCTGTCCACGTCGACAAAGGTATCATTCGAGCGCTCGGATAGAGGTTCGATATTCCCACCATCGCCATCTTTGCTGGTAGGGTGAAAGTCATAAAAGTCTCTGAACTCGGATTCTTTGCTCATTATATCGATCTTGCAATGCCCTTTGCCTTTCATGTGTTGCTGCGCTGCTTCAGCACTGCTTCGCTGAGAGCCACAGTACAAACACTCGAAGTAGCCGAATATAATGAGATGGAAGTACTCGATCAGAGTTTCAGAGTCGATTATCAGGCGGCCCCTGTCAGGTATGATGAGACTATGCATCTTGAGCATATGCTCAAGATTCTCATCAAGATCTGTGCTGCGGCTTTTGCAGAAGAGACACTGCCTAGGGTCAAATTCGACATCCGGCTTCCGCGTGTCCAGGCCATGCTCGTCGATAGATAGCAGCGATAAGCCCTCCTCAATATGTCTACAAAAATGGTGAGAGTGATTTCCAAAATAAGTACAGTCTCAACTGACGTCGTATAACTTGTTTTATGACATTCTCCACGGTTAATATGATCAAGTGTATTGATGCTCGAGCATGGCGACAGAGTATACTGTGCGTCTGAAGTCTCCGTCATGTTCGTAATATCACCGCACCTCAAGCTGCTGGTATTTCCAGCAAGGTACTAGCCACGAATTTCACGCTACGAGGGGAAGAAATTATAGTTGCCGGCTGCGAGTGTGACTCCTCGGGGTGAGTCACCCTTACATACTTTCGATACAAGGTTGGGGCCGCACAATGTAGTTGTGTCGAGGGGGAAGGGAGGGGTGCAGTGCAGGTGCATGTGCATGCTACTAGGGGGTGTCACGCAGTAGTCCACAATCCTTTACAACACTAAGAGACTGACCAGCCGCATCTACGAGGACACTACCAACAGCATATTGAGAGAAAAATTGCATAACCCCGGAGAATTTGGGTGTGTTTGAGCCTCGGCTAGTAACGCGCTAGTCGTTTTCTTGTTAACCAGGCTTAAAACAGTCGTGGTATCCAATGAAGGCGGCACATCAATATTTGTCCTGGATTGATCCAGCCGTGTCGACCGAGGCCTCGAGGCATCTATGTACTATAGCCGAACTTGCGCACAAGAATCGTAACAGAGCTAAATAAGAAGGGTTTACTGGAGAGCAAGTGTTATTGTCTTGCAAATGACAGCTGGGACTTATCATCAGGCGGACTCGATCTCGCTTCCTGACTCCTGAGGCAACTAAAACTTTCAACTACTCGAGCCACTTCTCCGCAAGCCATGCTGTAGCCTCGAGAATCAGCGGATCCTCTGGGCCCTTCCAGTCATGGGCAGCCGCCATATCGAAGCCGTGATCCATGCCCCTGACAATGTCCAGCCGCACGCCCCGGCCCTGTTGCTTCAATGTCTCGGCAAAAGCGAGAGACGTGTCCACAGGTACAGCAGCGTCGACGTCGCCGTGCAAGACCCAGATACGCCCTGGCAGCTCGGCGCCTTGCCTAATACGACGGTTCAGCCACACCGTCGTGTCGTTATCCAGCTTACCACCCGGGCTAAACACGTCAGCAAAGAAGCCCGCGCGAGCAATCGAGGTCCCCAAGCCCTGTCGCTCCGTTTCGGTGGCCGAGACTCGTGGCCCATCCCGGATCTGCAGAATCCGTTGTTTGACGTCCTCGTCGTTGGCAGGGAACTCGGAGTCCGGCAACTGGCCCGGGTTCGGCGCGCCAACCGCCCGGCTGCCCTTGCGCCACCACTCCGTGTCGAAGTCAATCATCGGGTACGCCAGGCTGAGTGCCCGAAAGGATCTTGGAAACGCCAGCGCGTGGGACATGGCGACGTACCCGCCCGCGGAACCGCCATTGAGAAAGATCCGCGACAGATCCGGCTTGCATGGTGGCTCCTTGTTTGCCAGAAAGGAGGTCAAGGATGACTGCATCCATGCGTGAAAGGCTTGCACATCGGCTTGTATAGCGGCCAAGCCGTCTTTGTGCGGCAGCAGAGTGTAGTCGGGCGAGATGATGATGGCCGAGTGCTTCTTGGCGAGGTTCAGAATGAACTGCGGGAAGAATGGAGGATACACGCCGTGCGCCATGACCAGATATCCGCCGTGCCAATGGATGAGCACTGGACGCGGCCCTGGAGGCGGATTCCTGGGCAGCAGGATGTGTGCCACAATCGCATGACCGTCTCGAACCACGTATCTGCCACGAGTCAGTATATAGGCTTCGTATTTGAGGACTAGAATCTTACGGCTCGCCAAATATGTGGAAATCATTGAAGATATCCATCGTTGGTAGATCGAGTCCGGCCATTGGGTTGGCAGCAGTAGCATGGGCTTCAGGCATTGTGGACGGAAAGGCTATGACAAGCTGAGTTGGACGACTATACTTGGTGCCTGTAGGCTATATCCTTGGCAGTCCACGAAGCGCGGGTGGCAGTTAATGGAGACAACAATTTATGAAGCGGCGAGACCCGCAGACAGCACAGACTTATAAGAGACGAAGGTGCCACGAACTTGTCAGCTCACCCGGTCTAAGGCAGACTGAAGTAACACAAGTTTTACCTTGTACTCCAAGCAACTCGTATTCCTCAAACGCGGTGCTACTTCAAACTCCGTGGATCGCAACAGGAACGCTGTTGGAATGGACAGCACACAAAAGGCATGACAGTATCTTATGGATGTGTTGCTCCGCTTCAGACCAGGACGGGAGGATCCGTGACTGCGAGGGTAAACGACTCGTGGAAGTCTGAAGTTCAGTCTCAGTCGCTGTGCGTCTTCTGTTCAGCAAGTGTCCGGTTTATTTGCCGAGTACAAGTCTGAACGATTGTACCCGAGTGCTGTCCTCGGTGGCCTGATGGGCCGCGCGGCCCTTCCGATCCGAAGCGACCGTCCAACCATCCCCCCAGACTCCGATACCAGCAATCATTGCCACCGCCATCGTGGCTCAGAGGCGGTTGAATCGGCAACGTCTGCATGCCAGGATACGGCATTGGCGGCATTCATATATATAGTTTGGCAGGTGGTTATGACACTCCTCGCATTGATGAGCACCACCACGGCTGCTCCAATGAGTGTGAAGACATTCGTGGTTCTGCCGTAGGTCTGCTGCGGCGCGGCGGACCAACTCGGCCCGCCTCTGCGTTCCAAGCTGTGTGTTGCGGCAGTCCCGGTTGACAATGTTCTCGGCTCGATTCAAGAGATGTCGCTCTTCCCACTGCGGGCAGCGGCAGCTCTTCCACGTTGTACCGCAGAGGTAGCAGAACTGTGCACGGCACAAACAGGCTGGGCGGCTGGTCAGTATACATCTAGGCACGGCATAAAGAAGAGTTCATAGCGTACTCATGTGGTAGCAGCCACTGCTCAGCTCCACGAGCCGGTTGCAAGACTTGCACTGCTGCCAGCCATTCTCTTTGGCGACGCGGAGAACCTCTTGTAGAGCGCTATCCTTGGGACAGTTATCTGCGTCGTGCTGTGCGCCTTTGCAAGTAACGCATGTCTTAGCACTGCACCTGGCACATATCGCGAGATCGCCCTTGATGAACTGCGGTGGCACAAACGTAGAGCACTCCAGGCGATGGCAGTAGGTCCGATCCGCTGTGCTAAACTCGATTTGCTTAGCCCTGAATACCCCCACGTTTTCTGTTGAGAGAAGCTCGAGGTGATCGTCGACGGGGATGGGCATTGAGCAGCACCGTGGCGGAAACAACGACTCGTCCACGCTAGCGCTCTTGATCAGCGAATTGATACACTCGCTGCAGTAGTTGTGGGAGCACGGGGCCTTGGCCATGCCCGAAGACAAATGTTCGTCGCCGCAGCTAATGCAAGCTTCCGTCTCGATCTTCTCGCCGTCGGCCCCGCGAGCTGGATCCCGAGTCGCAGCCCAAGTGGAAGACTCGCCGTATATATCCGCTTCGGCTCCGTTCGAAAATAGATTTAGGTTTTCGAGCTTCCGAAAGAGCTCTTCATTAAGTGATACAGACTGATCTCTGTAGGCAGTGCCAGCATTGGGATAGGGGTGGTTCGAGGCTGTACCGCTGTTGTGGTTGAAAGACACGGCCATGGCGCGGTCCTGCGTGGCCAAATTTTCTTCGTTTGAGCATGCTTGGATCACCGGAGCGTCAGAGACGACAGCTCTAGCGATGCTGATGCACATCCTTCGGTCGTGATGCCGGGCCACAGACATCTCAAGGCTGTCCTTGTACATTGGGCGAAGGACAAGCGCAGCAATTCCCTAGGTTGTTGCCACTACTATAGTATAAACCGCGACCTGTTGGTGCCGGCCCGACCCGCCGACTGATCACTCGATCTGACAGTGCAGTTCATCCAGCGAAACACGCCACCCAGCCTGCGCATCGCGGAAATTGAGAGCCTCAAGTATGATGGCTCAAGTCTCATC
Organism: Tolypocladium cylindrosporum; assembly: GCA_024340765.1. Taxonomy (NCBI): domain Eukaryota; kingdom Fungi; phylum Ascomycota; class Sordariomycetes; order Hypocreales; family Ophiocordycipitaceae; genus Tolypocladium; species Tolypocladium cylindrosporum. The sequence continues at coordinate 36,824 of JALHCC010000180.1, read as the reverse complement.
CAATCGAGGCTCAAGTGATGCTCGTCGGCGTTCGGTGGTTAGGCACCCATGCAGCTTGGCCGTTTGGAGCTGCGTGTTTTACCAAGGACGGCGAGGGCAGATCTGCGACCGCCAGAGATCTCCCGCAGGGTAGGGCACAAGCCAGGGGCCACGTCGGCAGCTGCGTTTGTGCCAATCATTGCGGGCACCGCTTTCGCAAGCTGCTGGGAATGGGCATGTGGCTGCCCCTTAGCACTGGCAAGTCGATGTAGGTGCGAGGGAGAAAAGTGGTCGGGCACATTCATTCGATTGCAATCAAGTTCTGTCGGTGTTTTGCCGGAACTGGTAGAAGGCAGGTTTGCGTTCTTAGAGGTTTGGAGACGACTATAAACGACGAGCTCCTTGTGGCGAGAAAGAAACCATTATATATATCCGCCCTTCTCTCCTGCTGTGGGGGCAGCATTTTTGCGATCTCCCGCTGAAGAGGTCGCGGGAAACTCCACGTTAGGGCATGGGAGTTGTCATGGTGAATCCGAAGTTTGGCGTTCCCTCCCCCTTCTGGGTAGACAGGGGAATAGCCCGGATAGAAGCAGCATAGAGAAAAACTAGCTCAAAAATGGAACTTTAGGGTGCGTGAGACGTCTCGAGTGGTGGTGGCCCACAATGAGTGGGTTAACCAGAAACTGATCACTGTGGTCGAGCAAGCCATCAGAAGTAACCCTAACCCTTGGGACTTGGAAATTAATGACAACCCGGTCTAGTACCCTTGGCTAGCGACACGGCTCGGCGGTTGCCCAATGGTGACGTGGAGCCGGACCAATATTCAGTATGGCCTTGCCGACTCAGGACAGTACTACGAGTGCGCTGCCGCGGCCGCACCATGTGTCGCGAGACTACTGGACGGTGTATGTGAAATCTACTGCTGGCCTTGACCTTGCGATGGGTTCCAGGCTGGCAAGTTCAAGGTTGGCTTAGATGGCAAGGTATCTGGACTGGCTTTAAACCCCGAGGGAACGTGTATCAGTTTAAAATATTACTCAAAAGGTGGAATGAAGTAGGTTCCTCGGTCCTTTGCTACGAATCGACGGCATTGAGATGCCTGATCCAGCAGTTCACCTCCAACTGCAAGACCGAGGATTGCTTATGCTAGAGCTATATATGGACGGGTATTTAGCATCTTGCATTCGAAAGTGTCAAAGATGGCCGCCTTCCGTTTCTGGGGAGCTGCTAGTTGCTACTTTCGCGCGTAGTACGAAGTATGTGAGGCTCGGTTTGGGAGGTGAGTAAGGTGCAAATGAAGAAAGGACCAGACTCAGCAGGCTACAATTAACACTATTATGTCTCCGGACCCCAATGGTATCAGCAAGCCCGTGTGCTACGCCCCAGATCGGCAGCTTCGCCAATGTAGGATGATTTACACGACCAGCAACGACGCGGCATTACTTTAACACCCCCTCACTGCTCGAAAGAGCTATTCTCGTACTGGCCTACCAAAGCGTCTTCCCAAGAGACGACCTTGATGGCCATCGGCTGCGTTCATGAGCTGCGCAATTTGGCCCGAGGCGCCCACAGCACGCCACGAGCAAGTTTTGGAAGTTTCGAGCCAATGGGGAACGAAGTGCGGACTAGTTGGAAGGGTCTGACAATGCTCCATTGGGAAGGCAGAGGAGGGATCGGCGGCGGTGGGGAGCGTGGGGATTAAGTACGGATACAGAGGAATGAATGAAGCGCAAGACGGAAGGCGACCGAGCTTCCAAAGAACGAGTTTTGCTCTATTACAACTGCGACTGGTAGTAAACAAAGGGTGCAAAAAACAAACATCTAGGGGCGGTTATAGACGTCTCGTCTCTCAACACCTGGAGGAATAGAACATCTCCGTCATATTTCCAGAAACTCACGTTCCAAACAAAGGGAAGTCGGGTATAACGGGCGCCAAGACACACTGGGGCGACGACACCATTGCGCTGGAACCAAGCTTTACGAAAAAGCCTACGAGTACACCAAGGTATTACACTATTATTACGAGTTAGCTCAGGCGCATCTCTACCGCGTTTGACTCGTGCCACTGTACAGATCGGGCAACGTCTTGTTCGGGAGACCTGCCTCTTGTCATCTCGGCACTGCGCGCTGACCCCGGACCTGCGCAGCATGGATTCTCGGCGAACCGAACCCATCACCCTTCTCTTCGCAACAACCAACACCGCCGACGCCTCTTTCCGGCAGCTCCCGTGGACCCTGCACTGCCGCGCCAAAGGCGGCCATTGTTCCAGAGCCGTGCACACACCAGACGGATGCAGCCCAACGCTCACCCTTGATGATTTCCTGTCCCTGATTTCGGCCGTCGGCGCCGCCCCCGGCGTCTGTGGCCGAGTCATGGTGCCGCCGTGGCGCCTCGTTCAACAGCGGTTCGTCTACGGAGTAGGCTGTTTGAGACTCTGTCAGCAATGATGGTCGAGTGACCTGTCACCAGCGTCAAAATTGGACCACTCAGGGCGCTATCCGATGAGGTTCCCCAAGTTGAAGGACTCTTGGCCTCGTTCCAAACAATGCAGTCGGCAAATATCCGCCCATCCAGTCTCTTGTAGTATGGGACGATTGTTGTGCGACCCTGGTGCCTAGCCCGCCAGGTCTTTGTTTCAGCCCCATTGTCCAACTCCGTCTTCTTGAACCGGACGTTTCAAGCCGGATAGGCTAACACATAGACAGCTCTGCCGAGCAAGCTCCAGGGATTATCCGAGGCTTCAAGTTCAAGCTAGTATGTAAAGAGTAGCTGGGAACTTCGCCGCGCGGACGAACCCATGGGTGGTCTGTCATCTCAAGACGTCGCTCTGACTCGTCTCCAACGTCGTCCTTGGATTTTCAAGATGGGGCCGCCGCTGGGTCCCACGGGGTTAGGTGACTGCCGAGCTGGGCAGGTGAAGACCGTGATGGTTGGGGATGCTCTGAAAAGTTCTCTCCAGCCTCACTATACTCCATAGAATCCATCAGCTCTCCAAGAGATGGAAAATGATAAATACAGGAGATGTCTCTCCCAGACTCCCAAACTCTCATCTCCAGTCTCAGCCCAACAGCAGCCTGAAAGCCTCATCGTCTTCTCACCTCGGTCATCCCTAGCCTCCCAACACGACAACTCAAGCACAAGTTCTTCAAGATGCGTTTGTCTCTGCTCCTCGCCATCCTGCCGGTGGCCCTCGCCGCCCCTTCCACCAGAAAGCGCTCCGAGCCCGCGCCCCTCATCATCCCCCGTGACGCCAAAATCATCCCCGAGAAGTATATTGTCAAGTTCAAGACTGATAGCGGCCTCTCCATCCTCGACGATGCTCTGGGAAAGCTTACTGGTGACGCCGACTACGTCTACCACGATGTGTTCAAGGGCTTTGCTACGAGCCTGGACGAGTCTATGCTGGATACCCTCCGAGACCACCCCGACGTAAGAAGCTAGCATAATTCGGGGACAACGACAAGAGGTTGCTGACAAGTTGTCGTCGAATGTAGGTCGATTATATTGAAATGGATAGCATTTCCACAGCCTATGGAATTACCCAGCAATCCGGCGTTCCTTGGGGTCTGGGCCGCATCTCCAACCGCAGGCAGGGCTCTAACGTCTACAGCTACGATGACAGCGCCGGCCGGGGAACCTGTGCCTACGTCATCGACACTGGCATCGACGACTCCCACCCTGTGAGTCTCATCTGTCTGGGTTCATTGGAATATATGAGGTGTTGGGAGGCGTTGGAGCATAGGATTCCATGGCTGACACTTTGCGATAAAGGACTTCAACGGCCGCGCCAGGCAGCTCGTCTCTTTCGTCTACGGCCAGAACTCAGACGGCAACGGACACGGCACGCACTGCGCCGGAACGATTGGCAGCACAACCTACGGTGTTGCCAAGAATACCCAGCTCTTTGGCGTCAAGGTCCTTGACGACGAAGGCAATGGGTCGAACTCTGCCATCATTTCCGGCATGGAGTTTGTGGCCAAGGACAAGAACCGGCGCAACTGCCCCAGGGGCGTTGTCGCCAACATGTCACTGGGCGGCAAGCGCTCCCACGCCTTGAACCAGGCCGCCGCTGCTCTCGTCCGAAGCGGCGTCTTTCTCGGCGTCGCGGCCGGCAACGATAATCAGGATGCCTCCTACATCTCCCCAGCCTCTGAGCCCTCCGTCTGCTGCGTTGGCGGCACAGCTATCGACGACACCCGCTACGGTATGTCTAACTGGGGAGCGCCTGTCAAGATTCTCGCCCCTGCTGTCGACATTGTGTCAACCCGTGCCGGTGGCGGTGAGGTGAGTAGCATGCTTCTACTCATTTTCTATGGAACGACTTTGACTAACTTTTACTTAAGGCGGTTATGACGGGCACCTCGATGGCCACTCCCCACATTGTCGGTTTGGCCGCCTACCTAGGTGCCCTCGAGGGTCTCTCTGGCACTGAGGCTATCTGCAGGCGCATCCAGGAGCTCGCGACCCCCAATGCCATCATCGACCAGCCCTGGAACACCGTCAATCTGCTGGCATTCAACGGTGCTACTCGGTAGTTCCGCACCGCGTGGGGGATGATGTGGCTGCACGAGTCATCTGTATATATTGTCGGGATCCACGTGTTCATCAGGAATGGGCAGGCATAAGATATCCCTTTACATTAGCGTATATACTTTGAACTACGTCAGGCGTGGTTTCGAATTTATTCCCTTTCTACCTGAACCTGGCTGGCTGGTAATTAGTATTCAACTACGCACACTGGAATCACCAGACTCTTGATCCTCTCCGGGGACCATGGAGAGCGTGCGCATACTTCGACTCCTTACACGTCTTCCTGCCTCGACCCATCTCACGTCAGCGGTTTCCTAGTCAGGTACCATACCTATTGGGCCGCATTTCGCGGTTCTTATATCACGTGAGAGGGAAGCTATCCCTCGGCCACGTTTCTCTCCGCTTCTCTCGACCCTCAATCTTATGCAGATAGCGTCTCACCTCTGTAGTCGTGGCTGCAGCCACATCGGAGTTGCAGCAAGGTGCCATTCGTGGTCCCGCAGAAGTCGCCGCCGTAGGTTCTATAACCAGACCTTGCCCTTGTGGAGTGTATTTATATCGACTCATTTAGCAGCACTAGCCCTCAAAAGCCTATCGATATCATGGCCCTCCCTGTTGATCAATTGGGAGAGTTTCAAGAGTGCCCAGCTCACGACGTGCAAGCCCAAGAGGCTGGCCCTGTACCCGCCCAGCTCGGGACACCAGTCCCAGGTCTGTCAGACAACCCAAACCCCGCATCACTCTCTCAAAATGGGACGTTTCCCCACGACGAACTAGCACCTGTGGAGGCTCGATCGGGATTACTTCCAGCTCCAGCATCTTCGAGACTAGAGCCTCTGAGAGATGGTTCGACGTCGAGCACGAAGTTGGAGTTTCTCCTCGTCGATGACAACGCCATCAACCTCAAGATCTTATCGTCTTGCATGGGGAAGCTCAGGCAAAGATACCAGACAGCAACCAATGGCCAGGAGGCTGTCGATGCATATAAGCGTGCTCCGGGCCTTTATCGGTGCATCTTTATGGACATCTCCATGCCCGTCGTAGACGGTCTAGAAGCCTCCCGCTTAATCAGGGATCATGAAGAACAGAGCCAGTTCCAGCCAGTCACAATCATCGGGCTGACTGCGATGAGTGAGGTTCATGATGGCTGGTTTGACTCTCTACTGAGAAAACCACAATGGAGGGGGCTCACCTGTCTTTTGCAAAAGCCGATAAGGCTAGAGGCGGTGAGCTCTGTGCTACAGTCACGGGGCCTATTGGGCTGAGAGAGGGACATTGAAGAGCTCTTCCTTTTGAAGCGATAAGATAATGTACAGAAGCCTATCAACAAGGTCGGACTCTCCCATACTCATCACCAACGGTTCCGCGCCCGGGCCTTTCAAGAACGTCGGCCAGCCTGCACTCCTCTCTGTGGATTCGACAGAGACTATGCCTAGAATGACGGCTTGGAATTACACGTACGACTCGTGGTGCCACTCCTCCAACGGTTTCGAGAGGCAGATCCACTGCTTCTGGGGATGGCTCTGCGCCTTGCGCCACATGTCCCGAAGGCTAACACCCTCGTAGCGTGCCGCGTAGAACCATGCATCCAAACAGTAGATTGACACCTTGACGCGGCCCTGGTACTCTTCTCCGTCTGATGCAGTGTCTTTTGTTGAGGATAAAGGGTCCCAATCTGCATCGTATGCCCAGACCCAGAAGTTTAGGATAGGGTCATGAATAAACCCATGGAGGCTGTCGGGGAGTAGTTCAGCATCGACTACTATGAACGTATTCTGCAAGATTCCAGGGGATGAAAGTGATTCCCTGTAGCCTTTGAAATGTCTGCAACGTGGTCAGCACGCTGGTCACTCGCAGCAAAAGAATTGGGGAATAGAGGTTCAGTGACTTACCCTCGCACGGCGGCATCTGCGGCCAAGTCTCCAGCAGCAGGCCCAGCGGGCCAGTCTTCGGTCCAGAGGCTCCTTATTGTAGATCTGTTTCCCCCGCAATGAACATTATCGAAGCATGCATAGTCAATAGAGCGCTCATCCCAATTAGACAGGGGTCTGAAAGAGACCTGTTCACGAATAGTGTCCCATGCCTCGGACCAATTGTGACCATGATTCTGCTCGACCTCGCTGGTCTTGTAGAATACGAAACCCCAGGGCTGCTTAGTGCTAGCGATCTGCTGGATCCACGCTGGCGGGGCGGGAGATACTTGTTTCCAGATTGTCTTGGTGGCATTATCGTCCTGTAGGTCCATTTGCGCGAGCTCCTCGGATGATAGGCGCTCGAGAACAGGAATGAACCACCTGGCATTCCTTCGGGCCATCTTGTCAGCTTCTGTCCGAACGATCTCTTTGGCACGCTCCGCCGGAGTTTGGAGCTCCTCTTCTCGGAGCTGTGCGTCGTATGCATCTTGTAAACTTTCGCCCTCCTCGAGAAGGCGCACGTCACAGACGATCAACTTCCAAGCATCTAAAAGGGCGGGGAAGCGACCGTTCTCAGGGTTTGCGGCGTCAGCGATTAGGTAGTTACGGTCCCTGACTCGATTGTTGGTAATGCGTTGCACCATGGCCTGCTCATCTTGAGAGAAGCAAGCTCGACCAAGCACGGCATGTCGCAGTGCTGTAGACTCTAAGATTTCATTAGGGCTGGAGAGAGTGGTCGCCACGAGGTCCCGTCCTGCAATTTTCTGGTTGAGCAACCGCATCCTCTTTTCCCTTATAGGCTGCATGGCGCGCCAGAACTCTGCTGACGGTGCAACCATTGCTATTGCGGTAAACTTGATCTTGGTTGTGAGAAATGAGGGAGCGAAAGGTTGATCTTGGCTGCGTGAGATGATGGAGCGAAGGGGGTGCCTGATGTGACTTTATATTTTAATGCCAAGTCCAGCGTGGATTTCTGCCAGATTGAGGCTGCCGAATTAAGCCTAGCGGCTGTCGGGATATCCAGAGGGCTCCTGTCACTTTTTTGCACACACAGAAGTACACAACACTAAGACAGAAGCCCTCAGGATCATCAGGAACAAACTCAATTGATCCTATGCCAGTCTCACAGACCTGTCATTGTTGTGATCATCGTCACCGCTCGACAGCATTTGAAGAGTCCGCTGTTTTGCGCTACATACTCGTACGACCCTTGCCGCCTACCCCGCACGGTCTTACGATATGCACATAACGCCCGGCGGCCTTGCAATCAACTTCCCCTCCAATCACGGTGACCAGTTGCGGAGGGGTTTCTCCCTGAAGGCATGCTGCGTGACAGCCTCTGATTCCTTCCAAGGGGATTTCCCTGCCGCCACTCCCCAGCCATATCCATTGCTTGTTTACTAGCATGGACTACGGCAGCAGTTTAGCGGAAGAGGGAGAGAATTTCGACTGGTGAAAACCAAGGGTTGACCACTGTGGCCTTCGCCACGCGCCTGAATATCCCGCTGACGGGCAACAGGCTTGACACAGAGCGCTTCAGAGCCGATGCAATTCTGGATGGGATAACGGGAGTTTGTTTGTAGGCGGTGTCTGGGACGTTGTACGTAGTGCGCTTTTGGGTCTGTTTGACAGCTTGAAGCGTTTAGCCCTATCCAGGCGAAACAGAGGATTGTTGGAGATCTTATGGCACGTAGATAGGTAAGGTTTTGAAGGTGGCCTACAATGGGCTTGGGGGGTTTTGTGTACTGGATGAGGCCGGCCACGACTGCCTTCTGATAGCCTAGCTCAGCACGTCCTGTGTCCCACTGGGACCTCAGCTGCCTCACGGCCGCTGGACGGAAAATACACATGCCTGGCCTTGAAATCACGGATAGACCATGCAAAAAGCAATAAAGATATTTACCAGGAAAAAGAATTATACTATCAGTCGCGAATCGCGCAATTGGCCATGCAATTAATGTCTAGACTTCAGCCTGCCTTCCTTCTCAAGCTGACCCAAAGTCACGCTTCAGTAGCAACACTTCCCGCGGCATAATAAGTACGCGACAGAGCAACAGAAGATGGGTCGGCTCCCAACATTTAATTTACTAAAAAGATTTCCGTCTCAAACGTAAACGTGCTAGGGACACTTTGAGTGAGCTGCTGGAAAGCAGCGAGGGCTTGCCTTGCAGTGCCAATTTCGTTGGCGACGTTGGCTCCACTGGCGGCCCTCCTCAGTAAATCATTGAGATTCTCCGTCCAATCCTTTGTGAGTTGCGCGAGACGTCCCTCCGCCCAGCCTTTGCTGAATTCCAGCATCCTCGCAAAGTGAAACACCATGTACTCCCGCCAGTGGCTGCCCTCAAGATCCATATCTGGCGAATCGGTCTCCTTTATGTAGAGCTTCTCAAACTCCTGCAAAAAGTCGGCAACAGCCATGTGTACGGTAATGAGCTTGGACTTCACGGCGGCCTCGTTGTGGTACTGCCATACACCCCAGAGCTGGTTGAGGGCGTCAGTAATAGGTATAATGTTGGTTATGTTATGAATGTTGATTCGAGATGGACCATGTCCAGGGCGGTAGGGTCAGGGGTTAGGGGGTTGACTTACCATCTCGAATGCCTTGATTGCGTTTTCGGCGCTCGTCTTGGTCATGTGTCCGCAGTTGGCTTTCCACTTGGATACTGAGACGGGATCTTTGAGGCCCCAGACCTGGGGACAAACAAACGTGTCAGAGATATCCACAGTAACCCGCCATCTCATCTCAGTCTCGAGTTGGGTCGGGATACAAAAATACAACTTACCCTTGCCTTCATACTGTTTAGCTTTTTCTCGCAGTTGACCATGTCAGAGGAATCTTCGATCGATCCCAGATTCGTGTACAGAGTCTTCATCGGTGTCATGGTGTGCCTGGCATCCCACTCCTTGAAGCCCTGCCGGAACTCGTTCTTCCACATGGAACAACTGGCCATTTCGAAGGCCGTGTTCAATACCATGGGCAGCTGCACGCCGTATTCTGAATGAGAATTGGCCGCGATTTTGCCGGCCAGCGTGAACTCGATAAAATTTCGCACTGCTTGAAGCTCGAGGATGTGCTCAGCTAGTTACGGTCAGCCTCATCATAGCCAGCGGCGGCGGTTCTATTCACTACTTACAAACCCACTCTTCGTCGTCTCTCTCGCCATCATCGGCAACACCGGAAGCAAAACAGTTGGTGCCCTGATTATTGACGTAGTACCGCCTGTTGTCGTTATTGGCGTCTGCCAGCGTATCGCCCTGCTTGCCATTAATGTACGTCTCCGAAAACACTTTGAATTTGTCCAGGTTGGGGCAAGTAACCACGAACCCGCGGGCTCCGCCGGCCCTCCGACCGATTCTAAGCCAATTCCACCATGAGGCAATCTGATCAAAGACTGTCCCGATTGTCGTGCTCTGATCGTCTTCCTCCATATCGTCGGGATTCTCCAGCAGACCAGGGTCGACAGCGCCAAGTGTGTGCAAGGGGCATTGGAGAATGCTCACACCGACTTCCCTCTCTTCAAGCTCCTTATCCCATTCGTCCATGTTGCAGAGAATAGCATCGGCGACCAATTCGGTCGAGGATACCATGCCCTTCAAGGGTAAGAACATGCTCGACAGGGTCGTGGCAGTGAGATGCTTCCACTTAGCCGCAACGGTGTCATCCCATACCTTACGGGTAGACTTTGTGAGCTTCGACGTCGGGTAGCTACCAACGATATCTTGCAGCGAAGATCTCACGATCGCAACACTAGGCTGTGGCTGGTTGCGCTTGAATGCAGCTGCTTCCTCAGGCTGAGCGGCGGCAGAACGAGACGAGAGCTTGTTGCCCGTGTTGGGGCACGTCGGGCTGTTTACCCAGGACTTGAGCGCATCCCTCAGTTTGTCCTCCATGTCCTCGGCGGAGGCTGTGACCTCAGCATCGCAGCAGTAGGCCAGTGTGCCATGCTTGCACATGTATTCGTTCTTCGCCAGAGCGACCTTGATCTTGCCTGCTGGGCAATTTCCATTACACTGGTCGCGGTCGGCGTACGGGGTTAGGCCCAAGGCAAAGTTGTCGTACCATGCGCAGTTACTCCAGTGCGCCTTGCTCTTGTCCGACGCATCGCAGCAGTAGTCTCTCATGCCGCGGCGGCCTTCGCTGTCTCTGCATACCTGGGCGCCGCTGCCGTCCCAGCTTGAAGCGACGGCCGTGCTGAGTGTGTCGCTCCATGAGCACCTTTTGGTCCCGAGGTCGGTTGCGCAGTCGTGCTCCTTGCCGTACCACTTGCACTGGCGGTAGATGTCGAAGGCTGGCATCTCGCCCGAGCAGCACGCTACCTGGGCCTTGCCATTATTGCACCCGGCCGTGGTTGATGCGATCTCGAACATAGGTCTATGGGCGTTCGGACAGCCAGGGTCGCATTTGCCGAGATTGAAGAACAGCCACTGGCAGAATGGTTGGTCTCCTGGCGGGCAGCAGAACGTCCGGACGCCGTTGCCATCGCAACCGGTGTCATCAAGCATGAGGTCTCGAATGCTATCCTTGTAGGGATCACGGCGTCGGACGGCACTCCAACCGCTCGGGCACACCTCACCGCAGTTGCTCCATCGGCACTGATCTTTCGTGACGTCCGTGCTTGCTTCGCTCACGTAGATCTCCTTGTAGACACCGCCACGGAGAATGACGTTAGTCTTGATTGTCGTCACTGCTCTGGACTTGTAGCCCGTGACGGACTGTAGCTCTTTGGAGAACCTGCCATCAGACGTGTCCTGGCTGATAGCCCAAACCATGGCGCCGCCGAGGCAGTGGCGGCGTGCAAAGTCGAGTTTGAGCTTCCAAGTATCCACGTCGTCATACGTCAGCCATTCGCGGCCGCTTTTGACGATCTTGACGGCGGCTGCCTGGTTGAGCTCAACATTGGACGCCTTGGCGGACAAGTGGCGCATGATTTCCGAGTTGGACATCACGCCAACAGCATCAGTACACGGGGCCTTTGGACCGCCAGAGTCAAACAAGCAGCCGGGGGACATGCAGCTGGAATCAGACACTGTGAAGGTGCGAGAGTAGAATGCGAGCCCCAGGTTGACCTGGTCGGGGTCGATCTGGTTGCGCCAGAGCAGATCCAAGGCGTCCTCAATCTCAGTCAAGTTTGTGTGAGAATTGAGATGGTTACCGAGCCATGATTCAGGATTATCCCAAGCGCCTACCAATGACAAAAAGGTCAGTGTCGTCTTGACCGATATCAGAAGAAACTCTTACCATGGAAATCATAGGTCATGACGTTGAAGAAGTCAACGTGTGCGGCAATCTTGACAATATCGAAATGCTGTAAGTACCAGTATGAGGCCGGAATGGCAATGCTCAGACCATTCCTAACGCCGTTCTGCTTCAGGGCACCCTTGATGTTGTTTAGGAACTTGGGAAGATTTTCTAAATCTTCGCCGCGGCCTTCACGGTCAGGAGCGACCGGGTACTCCCAGTCAATGTCCACGCCGTCAAAGCCATAGGTGTTCATGAAGGAGATGAGGGAGCTGATAAAAGTCCTCTGGTTTGCCTCGGAACGAGCAATATCAGAGAACGTCGTGACAGTAGGGCCGGGATCATTGAAGGCCCAGCCGCCAATGGCGATAAAGACCTTCAAATTGGCATCGATTTGCTTCTTTTGAATCAACTGGCGGTAAAGTTCAGGATCCCCCTTGGCTGCTGGGATAATTCTGAAGGTATTGGGGTCGATGCTGGCAAAGGCAAAGTTGATATGGGTGTAGACGCCATCAGGAATGTCAGAGGGCTTGAACTTATCGCAGGCTCGTCCAGTTGCCCAGCCTTCGTAGTATCCCACCACTCTTCTCATCGGTTTATCCGTGGCAGAACAAGACGGGCGGTTGACTTTTTTGTTGCCGCAGAACTCTGCGGTCATGCCACAGTAACTAATGTCGTGTTAGTCAGGCAGGCAGAGGCTCGACAAGAGACTGAATGTCCCCCGGTTGCTCACCCCCATTTTGAACAGCAAACATTGAGCGGACATTTCGTATGTGTGGCAAATTCTGGACCATAGCCACCGGGATCGCAAAAGGTCTTCGCGTCGCATCCCGAAACGCAGTTGTCCTTGCTGCAGTCTATGAGCATCAGTCAGCATTAAGAGCGGCGACACAGCTGGCCCAAGTAACGTACAATCCGGGCCGAAACCACAGAAGCCAAATTTGGAACAACACGTTCCGTCCTTGCAGAGGGTGTCCTTGTCGCAGCTAAGTTTGAAGTCGCAAGTGCTCTGGCATCCGCTGCCACAGTGCTCCGGCGTAGTACCGCAGAAACCATCCTTGCTGCAACAACCAGTGGCGCAGAGCTTCGTCGCACTGCATTCTGTGGCTGGCGGCTTATAATCGCAGGTGCTCTGGCAGCCTGCTCCGCAGTGATCTGAAGTAATACCGCAGAAACCGTCCTTGCTACAACAACCAGTGGCACAGAGCTTCGTCGCGCTGCATTCTGTGGCTGGCGGCTTATAATCGCAGGTGCTCTGGCAGCCTGCTCCGCAGTGATCTGAAGTAGTACCGCAAAAGCCGTCCTTACTGCAGCATCCGATCTTGCAGATGTTATTTTTGCTGCATTCTGCAGCGTGCACAGTGAGCGACAGGAGTTCGAGGACGAGAAGAAGAGAGAGAATGAACCGATATGTGCGTGCGATTAACGCCATGGTTCCAAAGCAGCTAGATACGCGGCTGAGCTGACCTTGGAGCAGATGGTCTGAGTAGAAAGAAGAGCGAAATAATATTATTTTTGGACATGTAAGCTTTCCAAAGAGCCCTCAGGAAAGAGAGAGGCAAATAAATCGAGAGAGCATGGACCTCGACAAAATACCACCGACGAGAATCAGGTCTCCAAACTTGTTGGGCTATCTCGTGAGTCGTATGAAAAAAGGTTCAGATACCGAGAGACCGTCGTTCAGGCCGTCACGCAACTCGGGTATCATTTCCGATGCATTCCTTGTTGCCAAGAGCCGTTGATGGAGTCCTAATTCCGATTATAGTGGGAATATATCCTATTCATGTCCATGTCCAACGAAGCGTGGATATTTTGCAGCGTGTTCGTGTATGTGAGACGACGCACTAGATAGGGGCGATGTGCATGTGAGACGGCACAAACACACCACTACGAGTACACATCCGGGAATATGGAATCGATGACTAACATCACGGCGGGGATAGATATATCCATAATGGATGTGAATCCACAATATGGCAAGGAATTCTAACATTCCCCGTAAAATAGCAAAAGTTCCGTGTACCGTCCAACGCTTGACATTGCCTTGATGGATCTGTCGGCATTTGATCCAATTGGTCAATCAATTCTGCCCCAAAGATGTCGGCGATATACAGATTGAGATAACTGTATCTTGGCAATGGGTCTTTAGTGATTCTGCCCAGGATGATTAGTGGACTGGACTGGCAAGGCTGGGGTGGCCTTTGCTCTTGTCAAAATTAGGGTTCCTCAATTGACTCCATACGGGCCGAGATGGACATGGGTGATGCGTTTTTATTATCAATTCTATTCCGTTGAGATGGTTGTATTGTACTGTAACTGCAAGCCGAAAATTGTATGATCTGTTGTCTCGGGAATTGAGGGTCGCTAAGACTAGCCGGCTCCGGCTTTAACATTTTCGTCGGATATTGAGGTGTTTCTTAGCTCAAGAATTACTTTCTTTTTTTTCTACTTTCATCCAAACTCTTGCTTGACTCTTGTGGAACTACTAGTAGACTGTAGTACACATACAATCTGAACCATCCTATTCATCTGGGTGTCTCTCATGTCACTCTTTCTTTGATCCCCAAGCATCTTGCGGCCAAGATGTTGTTGTCATTCTTTTTATACCTTTTTTGTGTGCCTTTTTTGGCCTCCGCCTCTTCTCATCATCATGATCACTCTAGGCACTCCCACCTACACGCTTCTCACAAGCATGCTGTTTCCGACAACACTACCGGACATGCGTTGACCCTTGATGAAGCGCGTAAGCTGATTGCAAGCGCCCAAGCTGCCATGGCCCGCGCAAATCATGCCATTGTCTCCAACCCGCGCAAGAACCGTCTCGAAGTGCTGAATGCTACAGAGTTGGCCAAGGCTCATACGCCACCGCCTCCGCTTGACTATCGCAGCAATGTCACTGCGCCTTTGCTCGAGGCCAGAGGCTTCAGCAACGAAACATCCAACAATGGAACGGAAAAGGACTTGCGCTATTCTGTACCTGATGAGCTCATTGAAGCCGCACGCCTCCTATCTGAAATCTGGGAGCCATCTGAAAATATGGATGAGGGCTATGCTGCTCACGTCCGCGACTTGCAGAACAAATACAAGTATAAGGTCAACGACACCAACATGATGCCTCCCATGCTTCAGTACGGCTCGGGATTAACCTCCCGCGTTGAAGAGCCGCCATCAGTCTTTCGTTATGGTGGCAACGCCACTGACATGGTCGAACCCAGCACACATCAGGGCCAGAAAGACCAGCGCTTGCAGCGGAGAGGTGCGAATGATTGGTGGATGGCAAACATCGAGCAGAGGGGCTCCAGCCCTTTTGCACCCGCGGGATACAAGGTCTGGCGAAACGTCAAAGACTTTGGCGCCAAGGGTAAGTAACGTAACCCCATCTGAAGTAGACTTTGAGGTTTAGATGTAGAGATTTGACTAACTGTCTGTTCAGGTGATGGCATCGCTGATGATACCAAAGCTATCAATCTGGCCATCTCCAGTGGTGGACGATGCGGCCGCGGCTGTACGGGGAGCACAATCTACCCAGCGACAGTATACTTTCCTCCGGGAACGTACAAAGTCAGCTCATCCATCATTCAGTACTATAACACGGAGCTCCTTGGCAATGTAAGACGTCTTTTTCCTGACCGCGTATTCCAATCAAATTGAGACCTAACAACTCGCGCAATTGATAGCCCTTTGAACTTCCTACAATCCTTGCGGCACCGAGCTTTGTCGGCCTCGGTGTCATTACGTCAAATGTAAGTTAATGCTGCTTTCAAAAAAAAATGCAGTCATCCTCACCAGTTACAAACAGATTTACACAGGCGCAACATCCCAGTGGCAAGTATAATCTTTAGTGCCCCCAAGTGAGCGACTACTAACCCAAGAGTACAGGTATCTCAACCAAAACAACTTCCTCCGCAGCGTCCGCAATTTCATTATCGACATCCGTCGAACGCGTCAATGGGCAAAGGTTTGCGGCATTCACTGGCAGGTCGCCCAGGGTACTTCGCTCGAGAATATCCACTTCTACTCGACCAAGCCGAAAGACAACCCTTCCACGACGCAGCAGGTAAGATTTGAGAACTCATTTGTTTTAAAGCTTCATTTTGCTGACTCTCGGTGCTCAATCAAGGGAATCTACATGGAGAATGGTAGTGGTGGATTTCTGTCCGACTTGTACTTTGTGGGAGGCAAATACGGGTGAGCTAACCCCCAATTTGATTATTCCATGATGAATGGATGCATGTCACTGACAATTGGCAAAATAGAGCGTACATGGGCAACCAACAATTCACAGCTAGTGGTCTCTATTTCCAAGACGCTGGGACGGCCATCCAGATCCATTGGGATTGGGGATGGACCATGCAGAACATTGTCGTTGATTCCTGTGAGACCGGCCTCACCATCGTCGGCGGCGCAGGAGGTGTAAGTATTGAATAATTATCGCCCTGTCTCTGTGCATGATGCTAAACATCTTCCACAGCCAATGAGCAACGGCCAAGGAATTGGCTCGCTTCTCATGACAGATATGCGCATGAAGAACGTCCGCATCGGGATTTCTACGTCAATGATGTCAGATAACTCCACCGCCCTTTTACTGAGCAACTCCAAGTTCTACGACGTCAGCACCATCGTAGAAGACACCCGGAAAGGTCAAGTCCTGCTCGCTGGTGGTGCTGAAATAGACATCGATTCCTGGGGCTTTGGCAGGGTCACAAGCGCCGACGGCAATACTACTTTCCACAACGGAGCCAAGCTCGACTCGCCTGTCAGAGCCTCTTCCCTCACGACCGGTGGACATAACCATTTCTTCACGAGACGCCGCCCCAGGTACGATGATGTAGGGTTCAGCCAGATCATAGATGCCAGGGCCTTTGGTGCGCACGGTGATGGCAAGACGAATGACGCGCCCATCTTGAACCATCTATTTTCTGCCGCTGCTAACATGTCCGCCGTTGTCTACCTGCCATTTGGAGTCTATCTCATCAAGGACACCGTCGAGATCCCGGTCGGTTCGCGTATCATCGGACAGGCTTGGCCTCAGCTCATGGCGGCTGGGCCCAAGTTTGCCGATGCTCTGCAACCTCACGTCGCAGTACGTGTCGGCCAGCCCGGCCAAGTTGGCGTCGTCGAGCTCCAATGCATGATGTTCACAGTCAAGGGCGCCGCGGCTGGTGCCGTCATGATGGAGTGGAATGTGCACGAGTCCGGTCAGGGCTCTGCAGGTCTATGGGGTAAGTTGACATACTGCGTTGACCACTATAGCGAACATCTAACTCATATCTGCGCAGATACCCATTTCCGTGTTGGTGGTGCGGCAGGCACTGAGCTCACCGCCAATGACTGTCCAAAACTATCTGGTAAAGTCAACGAGAAGTGCATTGCCGCCTCCTTGATGCTCCACTTGAAGCCTGAGTCCTCAGGATACTTTGAAAACGTGTGGATGTGGACGGCAGACCACGACTTTGACACGGCAGACCAGACGCAAATCGACATATACGTCGGCAGAGGCATGCTCGTCGAGAGCAAGGGTCCGACGTGGCTCTGGGGTACTTCGGTAGAGCACTGTGTTCTGTATCAGTACCAGCTGTCTGGCGCCGAGAACGTCGTCATGGGTCTCATCCAAACAGAGTCTCCCTACTTCCAGTCCGTGCCGACGGCTCCCGCACCTTTTGAGCCGGGAGCATTCCCCAACGATCCCGCGTTCCACGATTGTTCCCCCAACTCCAAGACGTGTGCGGTCTCATGGGCCGTGCGCCTTGTTGATTCCTCGTCTATCCACATCCTCAGCGCCGGCTTGTACTCGTTCTTCTCTCGCTACGACCAAGAATGCATTAAGTCGGATCGTCATGACTGCCAGGACAAGATCTTTTACGCGGAGCAGAGCTTCAATGTATGGGTTTATAACCTCGTCACTCTCGGCAGCATAGAAATGATCAGTCCCCTGAACGGCGTGCCGACGCTGGGCAAGCCCAACAAGAACGGCTTTGCCTCTTCCATTCTGGCCTGGCTCAGCGGCGCCAAGCAAGTGACCGGCAAGCGCAGTTTTGAAGGCTATAGGATCCATACCGAAGGAACAATAGGTCTGGGCAGCTTTCCGGATGCCTGCCAGAATGCCCTCAATGGTCTTGTGAGATGTGACAATGTCACACGCCTGTGGACACGGCCCGAATATCATGGCATCATGCCCGCTGAAATTAGTGTCGACTCAGTCTGCGATGCTGGTTGCGCTCAGTCCATCTCAGACTGGCTCAAGGCCGTCGACACTTACTGCACTGGCTTCAAGTGGGATGGAGGCGCAACTCCTGGCATCATGGGCTCCTTCATTTCCCATGGTATCAACGAAACATGTCAGACTGACAAAGACAGTGGTAAATACTGTAATGGTGAGCATTTCCTGTACCACATTTAATTCATCAAGGCTGTTCCTCTTCTAACAGTTAGCAGATGTCATTGTCGAGTTCAAAGATGTCAAGAGCGTCGACGAAATGCCAGACAGCGAGCTGTGCTCTGACTGTTACGTCAACCGGCTCAAGATGATGCAGGCCAGTCCCTATTCGATCTATGCCAAGCAGCATTACTACCAAAAAGTCCTCAAGGCAGCAGTATCGCGTTGCTCCCTGGGCAATCAGCCCACTGACGCGAAAGATTCCCCCTTTCCAATGATTTCCGCAGACACTCCCCTGTGTCTCTCGGATGTGAAACATATTACGCAGTCTGGAGACACTTGCGACTCCCTGGCTCTCAAGTACAAGGTCTCGTCCGCAGCCATCTTTACTGGCAACCCGCAGATTCTGGATTGCAACGA
This sequence comes from Tolypocladium cylindrosporum, assembly GCA_024340765.1. Classification (NCBI taxonomy): domain Eukaryota; kingdom Fungi; phylum Ascomycota; class Sordariomycetes; order Hypocreales; family Ophiocordycipitaceae; genus Tolypocladium; species Tolypocladium cylindrosporum. The sequence goes on along the minus strand of JALHCC010000180.1, from coordinate 18,366 downwards.
TATTGTCGAAGGCGTGTCCATCTGCCTGCCACTGCAGTGCGAGACGTATAAGCTCCGGTCCGACGATGACTGCCTGGCTGTCCAGGTCGCTACAGGTGTAGAGCAGACGATCATTCGTCAGCTCAACCCTTGGATCGAAATGCGCTGCGGCAACCTCCAGTCCGCCACCCAGACTCTCGGTAGCGTTCTCTGCATTTCCGCCCCTGGCGGCGACTACAAGCACAACACCACCAACGAGAACTCGGACCCAGGATACCCCGAATTCGCCTCTAAAGTCGTCCCGCCCCCCAACGGCGCCACCCTTGCCGAAGGCACGACTGAGAAGTGCGGCCGGTGGCAGAAAGTCAACAAAGGCGACGACTGTGCTCAGGTCCTAGTCCAGCACCATATCAGCCTCGCAATCTTCAGCCTCGCCAATCCCTCCATCTCACGAAATAGCTGTACATCCGATCTCGTTCCGGGACTCACATACTGCGTCGGTCCTACTGAGGACTTCCTTTCAATCCAACGCGAGCTGCCCGAGCACTGGCGCTTTGGATGCTACGCTCGCGAGCAGACGGCGCCGTCCAATGGCATCGTCCTGCAGCTCGCCGAGGTTAGCCACGTGGAAGACATGTCCCTTCTTGGGTGCAAGGCGTACTGTCTATATCAGGCATACCACGTCTTTGGACTGCTGGGCGGCGACTCATGCCTGTGCGATGCACGCCTGCGGATGGATAGCCAGCTCCTGGACGATTCAAAATGCGGCACCAAGTGCAACGGCAACAGCTCCGACGCGTGCGGCGGCGACGGTGCCGTCCAGGTGTACAGTCTCCAGCCCAAGCTACCAGTCGAGGCCGTTAGCCTCGGCTGCTTTGTGCAAGAAGGCTCAAATCACGTCTTGTCAGGCAAGATTTTTGACGAAGAGTCCATGTCGGTGCTCAAGTGTGGCAGTCTCTGTACTACGAGCGGCAATGCCTTCTTCGCCCTCAGCGAGGGTACAGGTTGCACGTGTGGTAAGGAGATGGCTTCCGGAGCTACGAGGGCTGACATGGCCGAATGCAATGCCGAATGCGGCGATGGCTTCGGGTACCTCTGCGGCGGTAAGGGGCGCGTGGAGGTGTACACAACCAAGTCTGGGCAGGCGACAAGTGAAAAGGATGTCAAGAGAGCTGCCGTCCCTGTCCCCGCTTACGAGTACTTTGGATGCTACAGCACCGACAACACAGATGGGCTCGGCCTCTCTCACTCGCAGACAGTAGCTGAGGTAGGAATGACCGTCGAGTACTGCGCCAATTACTGCCTCGCCATCCAGGGACAGACGTTATTCGGCTTGGAGGACGGGACCCTGTGTCGATGCGGCTCGCAGCTCGAGGTTGGCACCGAGGGACGGCCCGAGCCAAGCTGTGCCGTTTCCTGTCCCGGAAACAGCACGCAGGTCTGCGGAGGACCCAGTCTGCTCAGCGTCTTCGGCGTCAGCCAGTCCCATCGACGACCGCTGTCTTACAGCCATGTTGGCTGTTACTTGCATGAGCAAGGCCAAACTGCTTGGGGGGCGGCTCAGGAAACGACTATTGTCGAGGATCTTACCGTTGAGAAATGTGCGAAGGGGTGTACGCGAAGGTTCAAGGGGAGCGAGGTAATCTTTTCCGTCAATGGGGGTAACAGGTGCAACTGCGTGCTGTCCACGCCCGATGCCATTCTTGGAGCGACTACGGCCAAGTCTGATTGCGAAATACCTTGCGCTGGCGATTCCGAGGCCAGGTGCGGCGGAGAGACCGCCGGCGATGTGTATCGCGCTTGGCCATGATGCACTTCTGCCGATATTAAGCATAGGTCCGACCATGGATCGATAGATACTTGACGGAGAGTCAAGCAAAGATCTAGCTAGAAGATAAACTTAATACATACACGACGGTCGATTGGGAGTATCTGTCATGGATAGTAACTTTGCCTGCGAGACGGCGAAGAAACTGCAGCTCTCTAGTTGGGCCAGAATTATGGCACTTGGAAGACATCCTTCAGAAGTTTGTCGGCCTTTTCACTGTCGACTCAACACCACCTGATATAATTGAGGGCTCAACCTTTCCTCTTCGGCTCATAGCAACGCAATAGCATTCCTTAGAAATGCCAGTGAGTGCTAATTGCGGATTCTCATCCCTTCCTTTCTTCTTATATAGCTGCCAAGTATATTAACATTGAACCAGGTCGTTCCAGCTCTTAATACCCACCCTCACCTGATTCGGGGCTCCAGGTGTGTTAGACTTTTTTTTTCTAGCCGACAACTTCAATCATCCGCCGACGCATTTGGGAAGGGTATGTGCCGCGTGCACGGACGAAAAACTTATACTCTAATGAAAGTCGGAGGGAGACTCCGTCGTGCATGGACCAGATTCTGTGTATGTTATTGACAGGCAATACTTTTTATAGTAGTAGAAGTAGTAAGAGCGAGGCTTCTTTGCGGATTTTCTACCCTGCCAACCTGCCCAAGTCATCGCATAGATAGATGCTCGGAGCTCCGCCAATCACCAACATTATAGCTGCCGTTACGCGACAGAGAGAGGAAAACTTTGCCTTCGGTCTACAATGGAAAATTAAAGGGGAGAGTAGGCCTCATGCAGGCTAAAATTGACAGTGCGATAAATACGGCCGCCGTAGAGGATATACAGAAGGAAGACGACTCATTCCAGGCTCGGGCTGGCCGGTATTTGAAGCAATCTATCGAAAATATGCTCGACGAAGATTGCCACGCAAACGGCCCAAGTAGCTTGAATATTAGTCTAGTTTCTCACACAACGGCTAGATGGCTTCTCCCAATTGTCATGGCCCACACAACCACTTGGCCCTGTATCCGGGCATGAACGGTAACATAACGTTCAAAGAGACCATGGTCCAGGCGTTATTTATTATCCTTCTAACAATATCTAAGAAGACTTAGGAGCTTTCACAAGCTTAATTATAATACCCTCGGGCTTTGCACCACTCTTCTTATACGTGTCTGTGCTATACAGAGGGTTTGACAAATTCGCCGTTACACCAAGCTGGCCGCCGTTGGTGCCACAGCCGAACAATGCCTTCTGCTTGACCGAGTCTGGCGCGTCCAACCCGCCGTCGATGGTGGCCGCGATGTCCTCATAAAGAATGGCCGAATTGATGCGCGCGTTGATATGTTTGGCTAGCGCGAGAACCGTGCCGCCGCTGGGCAAAGGCAGCGTCCATTCGGCGCAGTCGACAGCCTTGGGCATATTCCAGAACTTGGCCGGGCCCTCGTTGTTGTCGCTGATGTAGCGAATATAGTCGGCGACGTATTGGACGTCCTCGAGGTCGAGGTGCTGGGAGTCTCCGCCAGTGACACCATAGCAGACCCGGTCAGGCCCTTCGCCGCAGGCGGCACGAGTGCCGAGAAGGGGCGTTGCGGCTGCCAGGGTAGCGAGAGGGAGGATGTAGATTGGTTTCACCATTTTGATCGAAGTAAGATGGTCTCAACCCTTCGTCGTGACAAGAGACAGAGGCAAGATGGCTGGGTGACCTGGAATATAAGAAGTAGACTGTAGAATCAAAGTTACGTGGAATAGACATGCTGGTCTCCTAGATTTTATAGTTGCCCAAGATGCATAGGCAGCCCGTCTTTTGTTCCTCATACTATGACTCCGTAACTCGTCGGTTAGGGCAAGCATCATGGGCAAAGCCAAGTCCAACTGTGGGCATTTCTACTACGGTAACATTATTGCGTAATCAGCATTGCGTGATTAAGATGAAAACAAGGCCACCTCCACCAAGCAAATGGTCCGATGGCTGCATCTCTGCTATAACTCGCGATCTCCACGAGCTGCTGCAAAATCCCTCAACGCAATACGTGGTAGGCCAACACGACAAGGCGTACACGTTGTGTGAGGAGGTTCACGACGGTGATCACGCTAAACGAGCAAATGCGTGCAGAGTTGCTGAAGCGGATCCGGCGGGGCGTGCAGAGCCATCCAGACTTGGATCTCCTCCACTCAAGATGCTACCAGGAGTGCAGACGAATCCTGTGGGAAACAGGCACCACCGTGGTGACGCTGCTGAACAGGAATCACTGGAAACTCAACATGGAGGCGAGCTCGGCTTCCCAGGTGCATATGGTGTGCCGACGGTTGAGACCATCACGATCCTCAACCAGGGTGAACGACAGCACGATCCCCATGTTCGTAGCGGGAATGCCCGTCGTCGTGAACCATACGTACCAGGGTCTGAAGGTGACCAACGGCAGGGCTATATGGCGGCAGATATCATCCAGGTCACCGGAGTTCGGCCGGACTGACGATCCACTTGGGCCGTTGGCGGGGTTGATCCTGGCGTCAGAGACGACGAAAGATCTCCACTTCGACGGGATGCCACCCACCCGGGACGATCTACAGCCTTTGCGTGCACGGACTACGAAGTACTGCAGGGCAGGTCGCTCGATCGGGTGGCGCTGGAGTTGCGAGGGACGCGGACGACGAACATTGACGGACATTCAGCTTGTACGTGCAGCTGTCGCGTTGTCGGACGCTGGGCGGTATCATGCTCGTGTCGATGGTGCGGGAGAGAGACCTGGTGTGCAGCCGGGTCCCCCAGGAGATGACGGCCAGACTTGACGAGCTGCAGTCGCTCAGAACAAGGGAGGACGATGGCCAATCATGAGGGAACGCTCGCCGGTGGAAGCTGGATCGGGCGAGAGAAAAAACGCTCGCCCGAGGTAGACTAGACAAGAAGCGGCGCAAAAGGCGCCAAGAGAACACGGGAAAGGGCACGGCGGCGGGCCAAGGAGAATGTCCGAAAAGAAGGAGACAGCTACCAAGGACCGGGCCAATAGAATAGGTCAGTTCTAGCGCAGAGAAGGCAGGCAGACAGAGGGGCCGGTAGTCATGTTGACAGTCCTTTTGAACTTCGTGCCTCAAGGCATGATGAGCCAATGAGCCTATGAACTCAAGGGCGCCCACGAGCCGAATTGCAATGCGCTCCCTAGCTGACCCGAGACATCTTATCTGGTCCCTGATGAGCTACAGTTCATCGTAGTGACAAGTGTCGTGGCTTGCAGGGACGTCGGCATGTTAGCCAAAGGAAGCAGATTTATCGACGCCAGTCTATCTGGCCAATCAATTTCCTATTCGTGATGAGGCGCTGTCTGTTTTGTCCTCTGGCAGGAAGAACCGCGTCATGTTGTCACACCTAACTTGAACGCGGCTTGAAGGAACAGTAAGTTCGCTGATGCCGTGCAACCTAAATCGAACAGTTTGTAGGTAGATGAGATGGTTGTCCTCTCATCATGAGAGAGAATAATGTCTTGCATCGTCTGTGAGGAATGGCTTGAACGTCTATATAGATAAAGCCCACCTGCTCCAGGGCACAACTTGTTCTCATGCCTTCATTTCATGTTCAACTCGGACAAGCGAAAATAGCCGGCAGCTACCTTCTCACTTGTGCCACTTCCAATCTGGTCTTTGTTCCGGTCAGCTGATCTCTCGGCAAAGCTTTTCGCGCCCAGTCACCTCTACCGAAATCCGCCGCGCCTCTTGATACCTCTGACAACCTGTCCCCAAAAGCTCAGCTTCGATATTAATGGATCTCAACAAGATGCTTGGCCTTTCTCAAATTTTCGACCAACTCCTCCTGACCGCCCTTCCAACCCTGCCTCTGATACAGGGTCTCCGGACGATGGCGTGTGGATGTCAAGGGTAAAGGCACAGCAAAAGATTTCCGTTCAAAGAAGAGCAAGAAAAACCGCAACGTAAATTCACTAAAAGGTAAGCAATGGTCTGTGGTGTGGCAGTGATTGGTTTCTATCGGCTAGATAGTTGCTGACGAAGAAGCAGGTCACCTCCCCTCCACCGCCTTATGGGCCTGGCAGCCCTCGGATGACCCCACGAACCAAGGCACTTTTAATGTCCACAAAATGGCGTGTTCCACAATCATAGAGCCCGGTATTATATCTACCTTTGCTGAGGTGGCAGCTGCTACTAGTGTTGAACGTCCGACCCTTAGTGGTGAGCAGGCCCCGGGCCACCTTTCGCGTGTCACCATGCGTAACGCGTCCGGGGCTTCTCTGTCTACTTCGGAGCAGGGGCTTTCGCTCCGGTTCCCTCAGCGGCCAGTTCTCCAACCAGCGGCCTGTCTCCGAGTTCCTCGACTTCAATCTTAGCCAAATCCTCGCCGCGCAACCAAGACGAATCGCCAGCAGAAGTCCGAGTCAAACCCGTACGGTCACCGTGGCCCAATCTCCCCATTTGGAAGCTCAACGAAGCTCGTCAAGCCGCGGAATAGGGAGAAGGAGGAGATAATGACATGCTGGGATATTCTTGATGCTCCTGACGCGACCGCGTCGGAGGAGTTGCGGTCTGCACTCTCCATTCATGTCCGCCGACCTACGCCAGGCACGCGACAGGGTGACAATGTCATGGCCCAGGACCCCCTGGAATCCGATCCCCAAAGGATCACCCGCAGCTCTACCCGTGTCGCACCGCCCCCCTGTGGTGCCGGGCAGAGCTGATTCCGGACATCGCTGTGGTTCTTCGTGTGCTCCTCCCATAAACCTGGCCAGCAACGCAGGGGAGATGCAGCCGAGAGGCCAGGGGCAGATATCTACGCCACGTAGCACCAACCGAGACGGGAACACTGTGATTCTCTAGAGCGAGGAGGCAAAGAAAGAAAGACTCACAACGTCCAGCTGGGGACCCGGGTACTAAAGGGTATCGCGGGCCTCCAAGCCGCTTATAAATCGTTTAGACTGTATCAGGACCTGGATAGCTAGATAGTCTAGAAGGGGGTGGCGGGTCCCCAGCACGAGCGACGTCCAGCACACACTGCCATGGGGCTTTTTGGGCGAATTACCAGTCGATGAGGCGTAGGAAATTGAAGTCGTCATGAACTATTATGTTTTGCGTGCCGAGGTCCAAGTGATTGAAGGGACAGTATGCATGAGATGCCTCAAATGTCCAGGGTAGATCTTCATTTTGCAAAATACCAAGATGGCCGCGCCGTGCGTCGCTGTCGGGGGGGCTTCTAAGCTCGGTACTCATGAATACTTTAGAGCTAGATCTGAACTACTGTCGTACATTCTGGCTCCCAAGTCCAATAAGATTGAGAAATTTGTACGTGCACGATAGGTTTGGGACACTGGTAGCCCCAAGATTGGGGCCAACTGCTGTTTGTTTGAGTTAGAAGATGGCGATCGCAGACAATACTCGAACGACTTAATCTCGGTGTCAATGTCAATCAAATTTTACCTAGAATCTCCTCAAATCTCCATGTCCTAGCATCGCAACTTCTCCTAGTTTACAATTGAAACCCACCGTTCCTTGAGGCGAGGTGCTCGTTTGGATCTCAACTTGAAACTGATCGCAACGCAGCTAGACACTACTATCAACGCGCTTCGTTACAATTCCATGAAGTGGGTTTGACGAATTCGAGGAATCCTCCGTGTTCTGACGCAGATTCCCCTCTGTTGAGACTTGGACAGGGAGATCACTCTCAATCTTGCGCAGAAGCTGCTGAAGTTCTTCAACCCGCGGTACAGAATGCTGGCTCGATGGGTCTGTCGAATTGTAAAGTATCTCGCTCACTAGGGCTGGAGCATCACAGGGCCCGACCATCTTAATCCACGCCCTCCACAGTGCGAGAAATTAGCATCCTCCCCGACGATTGGCCAGTTCGCTGACGCTCACCGAGAGTCTCTTCTCCGGGGCGTTGCGAACCGGCCGGATGAATGTCATGCTGTGGTTGTCCTTGGTAATCTCCAACTGGGAGCCGTTCGCATAGCGGACAGCCAGCTGTCAATGCTGGACAACGACTTCGGCGAGAGAAGACTAGCCTTTGTGGGCAGCGATGGAGAGTGGCTCCTAACCTCCTGGACAGCTCGCCAAACACCCTGACAGCGCTGAATGGCGATGGACAGCGATGAACTTTGCGAGAAGTGCTGGCCTGGCTGCCCACTGCCAACCTACACTCATTCAACTGCATTAAAGTCTGTCCATGTTCTCCCTGACTTTTGGGGCACAGTAAACTACTATATCAACATTAAAGTTCGGCAATAATGTGACTACATGATAAAGAAAGTTTTTGGATATCAAGATGCAGATCAACTATATGAGAGATTGTTCTCCAAACCGTTGGAAGGCATTGCTGTGGACATGGTGCACAGCACAGAGATCTTGAAAGATACATTGCTATGCAACTCTTTAGCGCGAAAGCCTAGTCGAACCATCCGGCGACTCTTCTTGGCCGAGAGAGCCCAGTGGACAGGAGTTGCTGTGGTATGAGTGGACATGTGATGACATGAAACCTCTAGGTGAGCTGTCCACGGAGAACAGTCCTGGCATCGAACGAATATAGAACGAAGTCCTGGAAATGACGCCCTTTCCCCTTATCTCCGCCGCAACCATGTACACACAAGCACCTCCCACGTGTGCCTCCCCAGCTTCTAGCCGTCAGCCGACCACCCGCGCCTCCAGACACTTTCCCGAACTTCTCTCAAATCTGTCAGGATACGCAGGGAGGTGGTGTGGTAAAGAAGAGGAGTACGTCCTGCCTCATGGCCGCGACCGCCCACGGCTAGTTCGTCCGCACCGGCTGGCCCTGGTCGGCGTGAATTTCTGCACACACGGCAAATCCTGGGTTCCAGCCCGCCAAGCTGCGGACGCTTCAGTCGGGACAAGGCGTTTTCTTGCTTTGTTATGCACGACGGGAAGGAGATGTAGTCATGTGCATGTGTTAGGGATACATAGTAGCGTATGTCAGCATTTGGTGTCGAAGCTAAGGACCAGCAAGTTCTCCCGACTGTCCACAGCCCGGTCTCTCACATGCAAGAAGGGCGCGCGTTTTAGCAACAAGCCAGAACCTGAATATCTGTCATTCTGGATGGCAACTGCTCAGCCTCGCGCAAACCCCAGCTGCCGTGACGCGCCCGTGCCAGAAACGCAGTGGCAAACTCCAAGGCTTCGCAACACCACGCACACCCTCATGCGGGACGGTCACACCCATCCGCCGTATACAATGGGCGCGCGGGGCCAATGAGCGCCCGCGACGGGCACCGTTCGTGAGGTCTCCTGATGCTCCCGTCCACTCACAGCGTCCCATGCGGGCGCGACGGTCCACGGGCGGGCGGGCGGCCACCACTCGGCCGGCGGCACGCGAGCCTTCTTTGTTGCGCCGTCGCTGTTGCTGCTGATGATGTGAGGATGCGAGATGGATGATGGCATGTGGTTGCGGCTGCGGTGGGCCAAATCGGGGCGGCTGCCGAACGACTGCCCGGCCAGACGACAGCCGGCTGATTCGCCAGTATACGGATCCTTGGCGTGTCATCACACTGCAACTAGGGCGATAAAGGGCTTGAAGCAGAGGTATTTAGTCGACAGCCATCTGTAGCTGCTCGCGATAGCTGCCTCAACGTCGGGGCGATAGGCCGAAACCTGTGGCGCCGGACAATTAGATACCAAACCGCCGAAGCATCATCATGTCTCGGGCCCGGTGCCTCCGCGGGAGCGGAACTCGGCTGGCAGAACAATACCTGACGGATAACGACGGCCGATCCAGCGCCATGGTTACGGACAGCGCCACAGCGTGGTGGTGATGCGAGGAGGCTTTCCTCCGCCCGCTCTGGCCCAGCCACAGATCCAGAGCTGGGACCCGGATAGGCCAGACCGATGACCATTCTCGAATATATAGCCACTTCCGGAAGGGAGGCGCATGAGCTGAGACGAATAAACTACTTTGCTGGGCGAGCGATGCCTTGTGGATTCGGGGCCATGAAGTAGCGCCGGGATTGTACGGACTACATCTACAAAGGTCGTGCGCCATGCGCACCAGGTAGTGTTATTTACTTGTTGCAATGAGACCAGTCGAGCCAGACGCCGTGTGGCTGCTTAGTTCCATGTCAGCCAGTCAAACTATCCAGGATCCAGCCGCAGCCTCGTCGAGCAGATGGACGGACGTCGTGAGCAATGTACGGACTAATAGTTTAGTATCAGTAGCTGACGGATCCAGCCCGCGCGTTACTCGCCCTCTTCGGGTAAGGCGTCGAGACTGGTGTGAGCCAACATGCAGAGTGACTGTGAAGCATGCGGAGTGACTGAAGTTGGAGGTGAGTGAGGAGAGGGAATATGACGAATCACATTTGCAGTGGACAGACTACAACGCTTGCGCACCACGAGCGCCTCCTGGCGACGGTTGATCTGGGGGAGGGATCACGAATGAGGAGAAGCGTTTGCTCAAATTACCGCACCCCTAGAGCAGCCGCAAGTCATGCTTCTACGAGTACGAATACTCTGCAAGGAATGTATCGGCGAGGGCATTATCAGCATGGGCCATGCCAATAGTAGAGTTGGATGATGCCATGGGCAGCCTTGGCGACGTTGGTCCAACTTGCTCATGAAGACGACGTATCACCACGACGAGCTGATGCCTCGCCGCGAACAGCGCATTGCGCATTTCCTCGGTAATCTGAAAAAGTGCAAGCCAACGGCCCATTTTCTCGGGCAGGCGTTTGCATTTTCGCCAGCACGGCCCAGGCCACGCTCGCGCGGTGCGAGCACGGACTACGGACAGACGATGGCCTCGGCGCGGGCCAGCCACGACGTGAAGGTGTCGTGGCTTCCGGGATCGCGCGCGGGAGGGACGGCCCAGGCCCTCACACGCGCGCGAGCCGTCGTGGGCGAAATGAGGACGAGGGACGGATGGGTGTGGAGGCGAGCGAAGCCCAGACTGCGCGTGCAGCCATCATCGCGGTGCCGTCCACTCAGTGAAGACGCGCGTGCATGCCTCCCGGCTCGACCATCGTGAGCCACGTAGTTGCCCGTCCCTGATCCGGGCAGCTCAGCTCGAGCTCGTTGCGGCTCTTCTCGCGCCGCCCTTGCGCCGCTGCCAGCCGGGTCGCACAGGCCCGCCGGGGACGTGGGAGCACGGCGTCTGCTGGACTCGGGCCCATTGGCGCGGCCTGCATGCCGCTGCATCGCCGTGACAGCGCATTCGCATCGTCGCGGCGACTGAGGGCAGAGCGTCAGAGGCCATGGGGGGACGACGAGCGACGGGCAGGGGAGCCTTGGCGCTCGAGTTTCTCGCCAGTGCGGCCCGCTGTGGCCCCGGCCGTGCGGGCTTCAGTGGGATGACGCTGATTGCCGACGATCGCAAGCGCCTCCGGGTCGTCGGCGCCGGGGCAGGATCGTGAACCGGCGACTACACGGCTGCAGGGGTGACGCTGTCCCGTACGAGCGCTGCCATCCGCACGAGGTGTCAGGCATCCAGGCCCTCTGCCGGGAGACGGAGCTCGAGGCGAGGCCGGGGCCGCGGGCAACAGCAGCAGCAGCAGGGCAGCCAGCTGCAATAATAATACATACATACGTCGCTGCTGCACGGCGGCCCGAAGCTCGCGCGAGTGGCCCGACACCAGCGCGCGACACGCGGCAGACGAGGCCAGCGGGAGGCACGGACAAGCTCACGATGCGGCGCAGCGCGACCGAAACAGATTCCCCTGCGTCGTCGCGAGAACGCCGCCGGTCGGGGCGCGGCGGGCGCTGCGCGAGGCCGCAACGCTGCCCGCCAGAGCCCACTTGGGCAGCGGCCGCTATCGTGAGAGTCACAAAGACACGGACGGCGACAGGGTCGGGACTGGCCTGCCACTGCTCCGTGCGACGCTGCAGCGACGACCAGGGTTGCGTCGCGGTCGCCACCGGCGGCCGACGACGACGACGATGCTGGGGGCTGGCCCTCGACGGCAGGTTCCCGCCGTTGGTTGTCGCCATCATCTCGCGGCACACTCGCGGGTGACGATGGCTCTCTCCGGCTTTACCTGCTCGTTTCCTCCTCGCCAGTATCGCCGCCGTGGGCCAGCAGCAGGGAACCAACCCCTGTGCGCACGTGTTGGACGGCGCCGCCTCTCCCTGTCCCGGCCTACGAGTCTCTGCCTCGTCCGGTGGTTTCCCCCGCGGGCACAAAGACCAACAAGGCGCACGCACAGGTGTCGTGGTCACGATGCCTCCCGACTAGCGATGCGACCTGTCGCCGGCGATGGCGGTCCAGATTGCGAGCGGATGCGGGAGTTGTGCAGCTGCATGAGCCCTCGTCGAATTGGGCGCGGCGGCACCCGGCTGTCTGACAATCGCCCTCACGACCGCCCTTGGAGCCCCTTTCGCGCGCGGGCTCGCCTCCTGGCCAGACATCGTGAGTCTCGAGCCGGAGCTTCTCGGGCGCTGCTCCAGCCTATCGTGCCCACGGCGCCCCACGATGGAATCCAGACAGCGCGCGCCGAGGAATTGGCCGCCACCGCACCCCGCCACTCCCCTCGTCACCGCGCTGCAGGCGCCCAACGCAAGGAGACGACGGCCATGCAACACTGACACGAGACGACGAGAAAAAGAAAGACAGACGGACGAGAAATGTCGAACGCGCAGCGCTGGTTCCGGCGGGATCGGCCGCCGATAAGGACGAGGCCGAAAGGGCATCTCCCGCGCCTTCTTACTGGCTCCCAGCAGAAACGAGATAAGGTACCTGCAGAGCCCCGGGAGGCCCAACAGCTGGGACAGACAGGACGATTGCGCCAGCGCGGCCAGGACGGGGCCCGCCCAGCAGGAGGAGCAGCAGTGTGCCACGACGGCATCGCGCGCGCGCGCCCGCTCGACATTGCCCTAACCCTTTCCCATCCGCCGCGCTCTTTGGCATCCGCCAGGCGGCGAGCCGGGGCAGGTTTCCCCAGGGACGGGACGCTGCAGTGGTAACCTGGCTTGCCTGGGCTTGCCTGGGAGGCCCGCCGCAACGGGCAGGGCCTGGGCGTGCGTATCTGCTACAGGCGCCGCCGTGGCTGCGCGGTGCAGGCCTAGCGCCTGGGCGGCCGCCGATCCAGCACCCGGGCTCGCGCGCTAGGCCTGCGGCGTGCGTGCGACCTGCTGCAGCTGGCCTGCAGCAGCGCCCAGCCACTGGCCGGCCCCGGACGCGGCGGGCCAATGGCGCCGTGCAGGCGATAAGCAGCTTGGCGCCGCAACGGGATGGACGCACCTCAGCCCGACTGACGGACTGACTTGGAGCTGGCCGTGTACAAAGTGCGAATAGTCACGTCATGTACCGAGCAGATAGCAACCGCGCCGCCAGCGACTGCAGCGCACCCGCCGAGTGGGCGACCACCTGAGTGGCCCCCCGTCCGTCCCCTGCGCCGGCCCAAGCGGGCATGCGGCCCCACCGGGTCCACCCATCGCACACCACCTTGGGGGGGGGGGGCCTACGGAGGACGGGAGTACGGAGTGCGTCCGTACGTCAGGCTGAGCGAGGTACACGCCACCGTGCGCTCAGCGTTCCTGCACGGCCTGATCCAGCGTCACACCACCGGCCTTGGCGTCGCTGCTAGGCGAGGGCGACTGCCAACCCCGCCGTGCGGCCTTTGCCTGCCCACCCCTGCGCCAGTTCCTCCGACTCTCGCCGCGCGCGCGCACTGTGTTCTGCCCGCCAGGGGTACCTGCGCTGTTGCGTACTCCGTACCTCTATCTGCGGCATCGCTGCACTGCATCGCTCGCTGTCGCCCGCTCCTACTGGTGGAGCCCCCCCCCAATTCATCATTTCCAACCAAGCCCACCACTACGAAGTACCACCACCACCACCTCCACCACCACCACCACCACCACCACTCCATGCCTCCACCTCCTCCTCCCATCCCATCGCAAATCCCAACCAACTCTCAAGAAACCACATCCGCCGCTTCTCTCACCTCGCCAGCTCCCTCACCTCGCCCTCGCCTCTCGCCCGTCTCTTTGCTGCCGCCTGCTCCTCTCCGTCCACGCCTCCCGCTCGCTCGAATTTCCCCAACCCCGCCCTCAATCATGTTGCGATAGGTCTGCCGGTCCTGGCCGCTCTGACTCTGCCTCGAGGCCCGCATCGCGAGTCGGCAGCAACCGCCCAGCAGCATGTCGAGTCGAGCGTCCTCGACCCCCCGAATCACTTCAAAATGGACCCCTCGCCGCAGCACCAGGAGGCCGCTCAGCAACAGCAGCAGCAGCAGCACCCTGCCCAGCCGCCGCTCCACGCCCATCTCCCCCCGTCCGCCTCGCTGCAGCTGAGGACCGCCAACAGCACGCCCATGTCCTCGCCCGGCCTCTTCAGCCCGACGCCGTCGTCCCGGCACCTCCATACCACCTCCGTCTCCGAGAGCAACACGCCGGCGCCAGCATCGGGAAGCCCATACCTGCATCCGCTGCAGACGCACCGAGTTCGAGAGTACGTTGCCGCTGCCCTTTGCCCCCTCTTCACCACCACGCACGTGTTTCACGATGGCTGGCGGAAGCTGCGTCGAGCCCTCCCCCTTCCCCTCTTGCATGCCTCCGTGGTATGATGTCTGCGACCGTGGCATGACTAACAGCCGCCTCGTACAGGACGCACAAGGCCCTCATCGACTCGGACAACATCACCGGCCGCAAGTCCATCAACCAGTATGAGGTCATCGAGGAGATTGGCCGCGGCATGCACGGCAAGGTCAAGCTCGCCCGCAACAGCGAGACCGGCGAGAACGTGGCCATCAAGATCATCCCGCGCTTCTCCAAGAAGCGACGGCTTGGCCGGGTGACCGCCATGTCGCCGCAGGATAAGACCAAGAAGGAGATTGCCATTCTCAAGAAGATACGCCACCCCAACGTCGTCGCCCTCCTCGAAGTCATCGACGACCCCGAACTCAAGAAGATCTACATGGTCCTGGAGCATGTCGAGCTCGGCGAGGTCGTGTGGCGCAAAAAGGGGCTGCCTCACATCTGCCAGTACGAACGGAGGCGCGTCGAGCGCGAGGTGCGCGGCGATGCCCCCACGGCCGAGGAGGAGCAGTACAACCAGCTGCTCGAGCGCCGCCAGGCTCTCAAGGAGCTCAAGAGGGCCCGCATGGCGCAGAACTTTGCCGGCCCGTCTGACTACTGGAGCGTCGAGCACGGCGCCGCCGACGAGGGAAGCAGCCTCGGCCACTGGTCGCGCATCTCCTCGCACGAGGACTTTGCCGTCGCCGACGGACATCCATCGCCGCCCAGGTCACGCCGCTCGTCCCGGGCGCCGTCTCGGTCCCTGTCCATTTCGTCGACGGGCCTGCCGCCCACGGAACTCGACGAGAATGTCGATTGGGCCGGGGATATGGAGACGCCTATCCCGGCCAGCTCGACCGCTGCCCTCGACGGCACCATGTACGGCGCCTACGTCGAGGACGGCCCCCGAGTCCGGTCGCCCAGCATGGCCGACTCCATCATCTCCCACATGTCCTCGGTCGACTACAACCCGCGTGCGCACGATCCCTTTGCCGAGGACTTTTCCTTTGTGCCCTGCTTCACGCTGGACCAGGCGCGCTCGACCTTCCGCGACACCGTCCTGGGACTCGAATACCTGCACTACCAGGGCGTTGTGCATCGAGATATCAAGCCTGCCAACCTGTTGTGGAGCAGGGATCATCGGGTCAAGATCTCGGACTTTGGGGTTTCATATTTCGGTCGACCTATCCGCGACGGTGAGCTGGACGAGACAGTGTCCGAGTCGGAAGCTAAGGACTTTGACGACGACCTCGAGCTCGCCAAGACCGTCGGAACGCCCGCCTTCTTCGCCCCGGAGCTTTGCTACACGGACCTCGACAAGACGGAACAGCCCAGAGTCTCCGAGCAGATCGATGTCTGGTCGCTCGGCGTCACGCTGTACTGCCTCATCTACGCTCGCATCCCGTTCCTGGCCGAGGACGAGTTTCAAATGTTCAAGAAGATTGCCACTGAAGATGTGCATATTTCTCGCAGGCGGCTCAAGCCCGTCGACCCATCCACCTCGCCGGCTGCTACTTCGCTCTACAAGCGCCAGAACGCGCACCCGTATCGCGACGACAACGACCTCGAGTACGAGGAGGTCGACAACCTCTTGTACGACCTGCTGCGCCAGATGCTTGTCAAGAACCCCGAGAAGCGAATCCGGCTGAGGGACATCAAGCGTCACCCATGGGTCGTCCAGGGCATCGCCAACCCCGTGGGCTGGATCGACGACACCGACCCAGCAAGGCCGTCGTGCGGCAGGAAGATTCAGGTCGACGAGAAGGACATGTCGTTTGCCGTCATACCCCTAAACTTCCTGGAGCGGGCAAGGTCGGTCATGAAGAAGGCTGTTGGCAAGGTCATGCACCCCCTCGTCGAGCGGAGCGACAGCAAGTCTCGGCGACGAGCCACCAGCAGCGCGGCCAGCTCCGCCGGAGACAGCGTGTTCAAGCACACGGGGCCGCCGACGCAATACACCAGCGACCGGCGTCTCAGCCTCCGCGGCGACGACTACTTCACCCAGGTCGGCAATGACCCATCAGACCACCCTGCCCCAGCTTCATCGACCACTGATCTTCAGCCAGAGACGGTGGCGTACGATCCTCTCGCCACGGTCCTGCCGCCCCTGGAAAGGCCTCGGGAATCGGGATCCGGGGAGTCTGACAATGCGAACCGCGAAACGGGATGCTCGCGGCGATTCCAACGCCAAAACGGGCCGGCAAAACTCATGTCGAACTTCTTAAACCTGACCCCGGTGCTGTCTCCACAGGCACAGTCAACCCCAGTCACGCCGCATTATCACGCACCCCGCGAGGACCGGCGTGATGGGGAGGCGAGTGGCCGGAAAATGCGAGGGCTGGAAGGCCAGGTTGATGAGATCTCTCGGTCGGCATCCGTGGATCGGGCCCTTTTTGTCAACACAGACAAGCGAGCCCAAGCCCAGGTCGGTCTGAGCAATGCGGTTGCTCCTGGAAGCATGCAATGGCCGAGGCATCCCAGAGCGATGCGATCCGTCGATCTGGGTAGGCATAGTCACAGCAACAACCCATCGCCTCTGTCCAGCTCCCCCAAGACCAGCATTGGCAACTACCAGCACGGCCAGCCTCAGTCTGACCCAAACTTCCATACGCGACAACAGGCGCGGGTCGACGAGCGGCCACAGACTGCCAATCGTGTTGAGAGCATTCCCAACGCGAAGCAGCCAGAGCACCGTACCGACCCCGAGACCCTTGCGCCAGGGGCCTCCTCATTGTCCCCGACGAAGCTGCCATCCGAGCAAGCTGATGCCGATCCGGTGAACATCCCCTGCCCACCGTCGCCCGACTCTCGAGAGTGGCCGCAACACCATGGCGCTCCGTCGAGGGGCGACTCCATGACGACGACCAAGTCGTGCAGCCTAGAGTCCATGGAAGGCATGGGCACCCCTCTCACAAGTCCTAGTGAGACTACGAGCCCGGTGGCCACGGACGGGCCGCCAAAGAACAGGTCGCAAAACATGCTCATCTTCCAGTCGGACCCGTCCCTTCCGGCATTGCTCAGCGGCGCCAGCTCCGTCTCCGCGGACATTGAGGGCGAGCTCCTGTGCGGGCCTGGTGTCGTCGAACAATCGCCACGACTCGAATCATCCGACTCAATGACCCCTGCTGCATTGGCCAAGGACGCGGCCGGCAGCTTCTCGATGGACCACGTGTTTGGGAACGCACCAGCCATGGAGAGCGGCCCCCTCGCCTTGCATCTCCAGCCGCCTGGGCCTCCAAGCCCAGGGCCTGCGAAGTCGGAGACGCGTCACGCTGATGACGACGACGACGACGACGACGACGCAAGCGACGACGGTATTATGCTCATGGTCAAGTCGCGGAAGAGGACGTCGCTGCTGGTGAAAGCGTCGCCTACTCGGCCGCCGTTCGAGGCTAGAAGGCGTGATACGGGCGCCAGCACGGCCAGCAACGAGACGGCGAAGAAGGTGCCCGTCCACGATGACGACGGCTGGTTCCCGCCTGAAGCATGATGGCCCCACCATCCGACTTTGGACATATTACCACATCTCTACTCGCTCAAACATACAGGTCGACGAACTGAAAGAGAAACGTTCAGCGAATATCTGGCCCTCTAGACGACATATCACTGCGCGACATGGGCACGTCGGTGGATACCTGCCTCACGGCGCCGTCGATAGACATACTAGACCTCGGGATCTATCGAGCCCCTGGCGCGAACGGGCCGTCTCGGTCAGGATGGACATCGAGACTGCTTTTCTTATTTATTCTTTCTTTGCTCTCATTTATTTGTTTCAATAGCGACTGCCCGAGCACGCCGCCTCTCGTTGATCAAGACTTGAATGGATATCTTGGTATGCGCTGGAATGACGACGGATGAGAGACGACGGATGATGGAACGACACCAATTGTCGAGCTGGCGTGCCATGGACCTTGATGGGCGAAGCACGAGCAGCCTAACCGCACTCGGAGCGGCGCATACACCAGACATTGCATGCATTGGGAGGCACAGCCCTTGTTATTATTATCGCCCCGCCAGACGAGCGGCCAGCGGGCCGCCCTGGCCGGAGCTGGGATTCAATGGGCGCTACTCGGGGCTTGAAGGCACTGGCAAATCCTCCCCCCCCCCCCCC